>JAVCKT010010096.1:0-12451 GCA_032273925.1 Rhynchotus rufescens | reverse complement strand
CTTTTACTATCTTCTAAGCTTCAAATAATTTCTCGTATTATAATTTTGTATTTTCGGGAAATTCAAGTTGCTACGGCCAATGTGTATCCCATTTCTAAAGACAAATACTTGCTTTGCCTTTTTTAAAATCTCTCAGAACTTTATCTTTTTTTCAGTTTTGGAGAAAAAAAAAGTCTAGTAGCTCAAAGGTTGTCTCAAATATTTGCCTAATTTTGCCTATTTTGCCTATTCTTCAGCTTTAGACAATTTGAAAATGTTATCTAAGGATTCTCTGGTGTGTTCTATTCTTAACACATTTTACTCCCTTGTTGCTAGAGTTGTCAGCATGATTGCAGGTAATTTTTTTAATGATGACTGAAACAAAAAAAAAATTAAGCACAGGCAGGGCTTCTCAGATTCATCCTTTGCTAATAATTACTTTTTATTTGTTACTCTTCTCTTTATTTAAGACTCCTAGATAATCTAACAAATTAGCTGTCTAAGTGTCATGAGAATTTGATTTGTGCTTAACCTTTGTGGCAGTAATCTTTATCCCAATGTAGTGGGTTTTGTTTCTTCGAATAAAGATTGATTTTTAAAACTTTATACTGCATAACAAAGTTGTTAGACTGATAAGTGCATTATAAATATGCAAATTTACTCAAGAAAAAAGCTTCAAAAGAAGAGATAAATAGGACATTCAGCTTAAATAAAATTTTCCTTTCTTCATCACAAATACAGCTAGAATAAAAAGTTCTAAGTTTAGGAGTCTTGTTTAGAATGTGTTTTTTAAGTTTACTGTCTGGAACAGGTATTTCTCAGTAATACTTCTGTTCACTTTCCGTATAAAGTCAGTGTTCTGCATATGAAGGCCTTTAACTTGTCTGATTGTGATAGAGATTTAAGTTTGTAAACTTCCAAAGGAGTCACTTGAAAGGGAAGACAGTGTAAAACAAGTGACACTCTTCATACGGAAAATTGTATTATCAAAAACATGGGAATATATTGGATTGCAACATCTTCACATCTATTACACTGGAATCCCCTCCCAAAAAAAGAAATATCTGGGTACTTGATACTGAGGAAGATGTTGTTAACATTTACCATATGGACTGGATAGGAGAACTGTCTATTCTCAAAAAACAAGATAATTTTGTAATAGGTGGTATGGCAAATATTACCTCCTGGTGCTGAACAAGAAACCCATTATTTTGCTGAACAGAAAAGTTAGAATTTGTGAATGAAATTGTAGTGCCCTCTCATTTCTCCTCCAATTTCATATATAAAACAATGCTAGCAAAAATGCCATCCCGATAGCCTAGACACAGTTAGATGCTTTAATGATGATTGCTTCCCCTTTCTTCAGGAGATGCATTTGAGAGATAAACAATACCTGCTATTACATGTCTTCAAAATGAGTTTTTGTGACAGAAGGCAAAAAAATACACAAAAAAAGAAAGGAAAGCTTTGGTAAACCTTGCGTAAAGCATGCGGAGGAAGCAAAGTTAATTAAAATCTCTGTAAGTGAAATAGAATTTGTGACAATACTTACACATATCTGTAATGTGTAGTGATGTATGGTGGTACCTGTGAGAGGTACACCTAAGCCATAAATAAAATTCCTATCTCAACTCAGTCTTGAACACTTCTTAAAAAAAAAGAAGATAATAATGCAGATTCGGTGAGAGAAATTAGTATTTTGGATATCCAAATTCATTTACATATATTCAGTAGAAAATATTTTAATTTCATTTAGGCAAACAGACTTTAAATTCCTCCAATTTTGACTGCCTACAAATGCAGTTATAAAAGATGTTCTGCAGTGTCAGAGAATCCACTGCAGTGATGAGGAATCTCTTTTTACTACTTACTGCCACTGCTGTGGAATGGAGTTTTTAATGGCAGCAGATTCCTACTCTGTTGAAAAGTAAAATTTAGTTCCATAGTCTTTGTATAGTGGAAAGAATTAAAGTGGACGTTCATGTCAGATGATTCTGACCAAAAGATTGTCACTTGGGGAAGCCAAGGAAGATAAAATCTATACCTAAACAGTAAGATCATGAAATACAGCAAAGCCTTCTGTTACTTTTTGAATTGATTATAAAACCCAGCCCCATCCAAGTATTTTGTTTGTGATTACAGTTATGTTCAATAGGATGGATCATCTCTAATTTATTTCTGGGCATCTAGTAAGACTTCTGGGCATCTTGAACACAAAGTCTAGAAATAAATGAGGACTTTGGGTGCTATGGATTAGAGCAGAATGAGGAATTAGTGATAATATATGATATTTAAGTCAGATTCTCAAGAGACCTTGTGTTTTGTAAGTTAGAAGACATTTATAGATTAGTACATATATCTGAAAACATTTTTAGGCTGGGTGTAGCTGTTTGGATTCCTAACCATTTCCAGGATTTTCTATTCTGCTGAGTTAGAATTAGGCTGAGATGTCTTTAATTTGTCATATTTTACTGTACACAGCTTTTGGCATGTCAGTGAATCCTTAGCCTAGAATTTGGAAAATAATTTTTTCCACATGAAAGAGAATTTGGATTTTTAAATATTTTATAGGGAGTCATAATCCCAGTCAAAGCATGTTTCTCAGAATGAAAAAAAAGGGGTGAGGGAGGTTAGGTATTTTCTACTACAAGTATTTGGCACACAGATTAAATCGAGAGTGTTCCTAATTCTTATCATGAGCAGGAAGCTGGTTGCTGGTAAGATATCAAATCGAAAGATAGGGTATCTTCTAAAATACACACTTCCTATGACATATAGCTTAGCACCTGGCATAAAACTTTAAGATTTTGTGTTTTGCACATACATCACTGTCCATCTGCATCATAAACACATGGCATGGAAAGACATGCAGAACATAATTAAATTAGGCACAACCATGACAGCAGAAGATTTGGAATTCCTTAAACCTCCATGAAACACCATTTATCCTTTTTATTTCTGGAAACTGCATGATAGTCACCCTTTGGGATGTGTCATAATTACAAGTCGTATCTGCCGCTGGGTCATCAGTTGAGTTGTGTGAACTGCAGAACTGCCAGGACCTACCAGAGAGGATGATAACATTTGCCTTTTGTTGAAGGGAGTCAATCTTAGTTCTACAAACAGCAGATTACTAGTTTTAATTGAAGGCATGAGTGCAACTGAAAAATAAAATCTTATTAGCTGCATTAAGAATTAGCAACATGGAACAAATTACTCTTAACATTTAAAACTAAAATTAGTATTGCGTTTGGCTTAATGATCTGCTGTTTGGCCTGAGGACACTGCTGGTGAGGCTAACGTCTTTAAGCAGTGGTGAAAGGCATGAGCCTGAGGCTTACAGTAAAGTGGCTTACCAACAACCATAGACATCCTTGATCCTTCCTCCTTGCTTATCTGTAGGATACAGCTGTTCCTGAAAGCAAGTTAAATATTCTCATACTACAGGAATAGATTGGCAGGGATGCTTCAAAATGAACATCTGTCCTCACACAGACTTCAAAAAAATCAAAATGCAACTGAGTGATATTTCAGCTCAGGAAGAACTTGCGAAATTCATACATTCATCTTATGAATAGTTGGCCATCAATTTTTGATGTCATAGCAGATAACTTTTTACAGTTATCTCTAGAAATATATTAATTTTGATCACTTTCTATCACAGTTACTGCAGATTACTCTCTAGTGCTTTGTTGCCGTTGTAAAATCTAATGAACATATAACTAATTAAATATTTTGGAAATAAGAACATCACAGGACAGAAGGTGGGAGACAGTGTGATACAATGTGTTAATATCCCTTAATTATCCCATGCAGGAAAAAATCAAGAGCTCACAAGTAGGTATGCTAGCGTTCCTACCAGCTGTATGAGTTTCTACCACTCATTGACATCTCCGCAGTTTCAGGAACAGTCTGTTCTGTATCTTGTCCCAAAGGTGTCTCAGTGATGCAGACTCCTAGCCTTGGGATATTTCCTCTTTTTTTTTTATCGGCCTTATTGTTGGTAATGTCCATTAAATGCTTCAGACTTCTCTGGTGATGTTCCCTGCTATAAAGGGACTGCAGTGCTGCACTGTTACTCAGTGCTGGTAGTCTGTGGTTCTCCTGCCTACTTTGTAGTTCAATCTGTCGTTATACAACAGAACGTCTTATTGCAAGATGTTTTGGCTGAAAATCTATTCTTATTTATCTGGTATTCTAGGTTAGAAGCCAGTAAAGCTTGTGATCGGACCTAAAAGTTGACCTTCTCTAGCTTCATGTTTCCATGGATATCATCATTTTGTTTCTTTTAATCTTTTTGAAATGTTTCTTTCCTTGCTGAACATGCTATAGAAACACCTCATGTTTCTGCTTGCTTGAGTCTGCCCACATGAGTGAAAAAAAGATAGCATAACTTTTCTGTTAGGAGTTGGGAACTATTTCTGATACAGTTTTAGCATCAAAAGAAAATCAGGAAAAAATATGCTGGTTTAATTCATGGCTTACCAAACACTCATTGTAGAGTTATCCAAATATAGTCTGGTGAGGACCACATATGTATTTATTTCCTTACTGGTGTAGATTCTATGTGGAAAACACGTTTTTTAAAGAAAAAAAGGAAAAAAATACAGATGTTATTGGTGCATTCTCACTTGGTCAGTGTGTACACACAGGTTTCCTACAGCAACAGCAGATTATGGTAATGTCTTAGAGGAGGCAAGCAGTGATTATGCAGTTACTGGGTGGGATCTTTGCCTGTACTAAAATCTAGTTTTCTAAAGTAAACGTGACAACAGAATTGCATATATAAACTATGCATAGGCATAGATATGTTGAAACCTGTCTGCAAAAGCAGCATGGTATCATTCTGCCTGTCACTGTAATCATTTTAGACTGTTTATGTAGTATTGTCACAGTGTTCAAAGCCCTGAGTTTCCTGACGCTGGTGGGTGCAACACTGAAGCTTTGCCCATATGCTTATCTGCAGGCCATGTCCTAGCCCATATGATCTTTGAATAAACTTATGTAAACCCTTTGGAAATGTGGCACTTGACAAAACTTGCCTTGGGGTTCACAGTGATTCTTGAACAGGCAGAAAATTAGCTCCTCTGAACTGTAACCTTATTAAAACTTCAGGGCTTGCAGATTTACTTCTAAGAGGAAAAAAGAAAATGTGCCAAAGCAGTTCCAAATGGAGCTTAAAAGGGGTTGTACAGAGAGAAAGAGATAAAAAAAAAAAAAAAAAAAAAAACACGTCTCAAGCTAAAGGGAAAAAAAAAAAGATTTGTGCTGGCAGCAAAGAACCCTCACAGCCATCTCCCCAGAGTTAACAGCATCAGAGACAGTAGAGCAAGGAAAGTAATTAGTACCTTTTACCCAGCACTTCCTAGACCACATCTAGAACACGGTTTGGAGCCCCCAGTTCATGAAAGGCATCAGTTAGCTGGAGGGAGTTCAGTGGAGAACCATCGTGATGGGGCAGGGTCTGGAGCACTTGTGCTGTGAGGAGAGGTGGAGAGGAGGGTCTGGGTTTTTTCTACCTGCAGCTGGGATGTCTTTGGAGGGACATAACTCCCCCTCCACTCCTAGTGCCTGCAGGGATGTAATCAAGAGGCTGGAGCCAGGCTCTTGACAGTGATGAATGGTGGAAGTATGAGAGATGATGGTTACACTGAAACAAGTGTTCAGAATGATCTTTATTATCATGAGGGCAGTCAGGCACAGGAACAAGTTTCCCAGGGACCTTTCTCTGTCTCCATCCTTTGGGAGAGCAAATATCCAGTAGGACAAATCCCCAAGCAACATGGACCAACCTCATTGGTGACCCTACATGGCGCAAGAGGTTGGACTAGACACTACCCGATGTCTAATGTGAGTTATCCTACAGTGCCGTGAACTTATGGAGACTAGTCAGTTCTCAAATGAACATATCAACAGAGGAATTTTTGTATATATTTCTCCTCCCATGGAGGAGTATGTCTTGCTGAAGAGGCAAGACCAAGGACTAAGGTGGCAGGATGGAGTTAGCTGCTGCAGTTCAGGTGACCCACATCTTCCTTGCCCATGTTTGACAAACCCGAAGGGATGATGCATAACTTTTTTATTATTGATTTTCTTGACATCTGTGAATGAATGAGATGAAAGTGCTGTTGTGAATATTTTCCTAGACAGCATTTAATCAGCACGGTGGAAAAATTAACATGCCTACGCATCTAAAATAACATACCTGTGCATTTAGGTGCCTCTTTCATACCACTTTCCACGTGGCCTTTTCCAACATTGTAAGGGAGGATAGACTTTCTAACGCAGAATCTTATCTCTAAACTGATTCCAACTCTGTGTGCATATAAGGTATTCAGAGAGCTTAAATAAGTATTATTAACTGTAATGAGCTGAGAGTTAAGATTTAACGCAAAAGGATGTAAGTATTATGTTCTTATATGTTGGAAGTAGAGGAAAGCTTCTTATATAGTAAAGTATATCACAGATATAATGTTTTTTACTTCAAATTCAACATTGCTACTAAGCAAATATCATCTGATCATTTTTGCTTGATTGATTCATTTTTCTTTTAGTCTTTTTGTTTAGTGACTATTATAATATTCAGTTTTGTTCCATACTGATTATTGTGGATAGGCATCCACATTGGAATCACCTATTAATTTTATGAGGAAAAAAACATTATGAAAGCAAACAGATGTTCAAGTGTTTGAGCATTTTAAATATTTACAAAAAGAGTAAAGAACCTCTTTGCTTTTGATATTTGCTCAGTTTGTGGAGCAGCAGTTTATGCAAACACATCAGAGCAAGATTTCTCCACTAGTTACCTAGTGGAGTCTAATTGAAAGTGGTCATATGGCTCCTCCTGTTTTCGATTTATAATTTCCTCTTATAACAGAGCAAATGCATTTTACCCATTTTCACTCACTGGTGGGTAAAAAGAATGAGATTAGTCATCACACAAAATATCAACAGAAACAAACTGGCTGCTAGTAGACGTTAAGAAGGTGGGACAATTTGGGAAGAAAAGCATGTCTGGGAGGACTAGGGCTTTTGCTCTGGTGCTTTCTCCTCTCAGCTGCGCTGGGCAGTCCTGTGGTAACGCGTCGGTTGTCGCTTCCATGTCCTTCAACAGCTTGCCACCAGGCAAACAGTTAAGATAGCCAAGAGAAACACACCTTATGACATCATTCTCTGGTGGATACATTAAAGTTAATTAGTTATGCTCAATTTTCTTTCTTTGTTCTCCGGTCTGTCTAAACTATGTTTCAGGCTCCACTGATGATAGATGAACACTAAATAATATGCAGGCTTGTACGTAGCATTTTCTGACTAGGGAGATTTAAAAAAAAAGGCGTATTTATTTCTCTTAACCAATTTAGGGGAACATAAAGTAACATTTTATTTCATGGGGAAGAATATGAGGAATAAGTTTGATATAGAAATAAATGCTTATTGATGTATTTTAAAACAAGCAAAATATACCGATTCGACAGGTGAACACAGTATAAACAATGGTGCAGACTTCTAATTGCATGTTGGCTAAAAAGTCTAAATCTTTTTCTCTTTTTTTTTCTTCCTGACTGTATAATGTATCTGGTGATTAATTTAATATCCATTATGACTGCAAGACATCAACTTTATGCACACTAAGTTCTTTCATCCTCAGGCCAAGAACCATTTTGCAGGCGTAATGCAAGACTGCCTACAGAGCTGTGTGGGTGTATATAAGCTCTAACCTGAACATCTTGCAGTGTTCCCAAGTGGGAGGGTAATTTCGCCTCTTCATTGATTTTACTGATGTCTCTTATGAGCAAGTAGTGCCATTTCCCTCAGCCAGTGATGAATTGCGTGTGCCATACAATGTGGGCTGTTGCTCACCAGAGGATTAGGCAGGAGCAACAAACCTGCTTCACTTTCCTCAGACCTTTCCTGAGTGACAGACACCTGCGTCATCCTGTGCAGTCTTAACATTTTGATCTCGCAGAGCAGCCTTCCGGTTCTTCGACAAGAAGCTGTCTATGCTAACAAAAATGCTTACATTGCAACGGGAGCATTTGCAACCAAACACGGGGTTACTTGGGCTGAAATCTGCAAAAGCAAAGAAATTTTATGTGTAGTCTCAGCGCTGCTAAATTATGCTGGTTTTAAGTACCTGCAGTAACCATGGTATCCCAAAGTTCAAGTTACTGCAGCAGCTCCTTGGCTGTGCACTGGTACATACTGTACTTAGCTTTTAATGGAGCCATCTATACAAATTTTACATTTTCACATAAAACTCCTTAAAATGAATGAAAACAAGCGTGGGCTAAATGTTTGTGCTTTTCAAAGCTTTTTCTGTTACAGGATCTTGCTGGCTTTCTTAATTGCTAATATATGCGGTTTCTTTGTCTTTTAGAATGTCGGGTAGTGAAATCCACTTCCTACACCAAAATAGCTTCGACTTCCCGCAGGAGCACCACCAAGAGCCCGGGCCCATCTCGGCGCAGCAAGTCTCCTGCCTCCACCAGCTCAGGTAAAGCAAGCAAGAAGTGTTTCTTAATATTAACAGCTAATGTCTCTGGATACAGTTGGCAAAGTGCTTAAGATTCTGTGTTTCTGGAAAAACACTGTGTTCGTAAAGTAGCTGACAGAGCTGACAGGTAAAATTCACT
The DNA here is from genome assembly GCA_032273925.1 of Rhynchotus rufescens. Classification (NCBI taxonomy): domain Eukaryota; kingdom Metazoa; phylum Chordata; class Aves; order Tinamiformes; family Tinamidae; genus Rhynchotus; species Rhynchotus rufescens. The sequence continues at coordinate 3,839 of JAVCKT010010096.1, read as the reverse complement.
TGCTTTCTAAATCACATCTGAGATGAAGTGTCTCCAAGTGATATGAAGTGTCATATCAAAGAACTCTGCATTGTTTTACAGATTGTACTTTGGCAATATCATGGTTCATTTTCCTTTTTTTTTTTTTTTTTTTTTTTAATTTTCTTTCCTTTGCATCATTATTATCACAAACCTAAAGACTAAAATGAAGAGATACACATTGTGCTAGAGACTGCATAAACAAAGTGTAGAAAATAGTCCAGGCTGCACAGTGGAGACTCTGGTTTGTATTTGCATCCTGCACCATAAGGTTTTCAAATGGAAGAGAGATGGTAATTGGAATGACCCAGGTGCTCCAGCTGGTTTCAGAGAGGGGAGGTACAAATCAGACAACTCAATGTATTTCCAAGAGGTCTAGAGCATCCTGCTTCATGGGAGGAGGGAATGGGGGAGATGCAATGAGAGAGGGAGGCGTAGATGTGGGGAGCAGGGCTAGGAGGCCTCCTACACATTCTCAGAACAGGAGAAATGAAGAAGCCTACAAAGAAATAATGGCTTATAGTCTCTTCTTGTGTTCTTTCATAAAGGTACATTAAGTAGTTTTCGTTGTGGGCAGATAGAACAGAGTTAAATTAAACTTTAGTAAGGGAGGTGATATTCAGTGAGCAGATGCTATGGACTCTTTTTTAATCAATATTAATTTAGGATATGGTTGATAGAGCCTGAACGCTATATGTGCATTTCTGTGTGGAATAATTCTCCTGTTGTGCATAAACAAATGTTTCTGTCAAGTATGTGACTGACAGCATTTTTGATACCTTGGCTACATGCTACTTTATTCGTTCTGTTTCAAGATAAATAGTAACATTCTTACTAAATCCTGCAGGAGAAATGAACATGAGTAAATTCTAATTTCCTGCAATTTAATTTAACTAGTCTCAGCAGAATGCCTTAACTTGCTTAACCACTGAAAACAATCAGAAGATTATTTTACATCTTATGAAAAAAAATGCTTTCATCATGACACAGTGATAATTAATACATCATTAAAGTTGTAATAAGAAGCATGCTAATGGAAATATTAAAAAAAAACACAGCATTTTGGAAGGCTCTATGTTAATGACAGATTTACCTATTTTAAACATATTTTCTTATTTTATTAAAAAAGAAACAATGACTTTGTGGGAAATGAGCATATCATAGTCTGTCAAAACCAGGTGTGTGACCTGCCCCATCTGACAGCATGACTGGAGCATTGTACTGAGGAAGATTTCCCTAGAAAAAGATACTGGAGGAGGTCCTACAGAAACATATAGGATGCTGGCAGCACACCTGTTAAAGGATAGGAGTCCATAATTTGTTACAGCTTAAAAAGGGCAACAATTTAAAATGTTTCTTTAAAAATTTACTTCATTGAGAACATGATTTTGATTTGGTTGTTTCTAACATCTGTGTTTGCTTTCTGCAAACAACAAAGAAGAAAAGTTGTGTGAATGTTCCAAAAAAGAATTTCAAATCTGAATATTTGCATGAATATTTACATCCATATTACTGTCGTAAAATAGATCAGTATTATATGAGTAGGTACTTGCCCTTAAGAAGAATTGTTTTTAGGCCACATTAAAAAATCAAGAGATTTTAAAAATACACAGCTTGATATGATACAATGTACTATAAAAACCAGCAGCTGGAGTAAATGTTTCAGGCTAACTCAAACATTCATCTTGAAGCATAGCTGTTTTTTTGCAGTTAATATGGCTGTTGCTGTCTCAAGGTAGAGAAGCCTGCTCCTAATTGAAAATAGTCATTGTTTAAATAGTCTCTTTTGGTCCTTTGTATATTAAAAAGGGTTTGAAAGAACAGCAAAAAAAAAAAAATGCTAGTTTGTTAAAAGTCCAAATTCTAGCATTTAGTGCCAATATTATATAGTTTCACTATTATACTTTCCAGTAGACCTAAAAATACCACCTGTTTTTTATACTTACATACACGACAGGAGCAGAATATAGAAATTATCATCTAGTGCACATACCCATGGATACTTTTTTTCTGTATTGCTTACATATTAAAACTTCTGAATATTAGAGTCTTCTTTTACTGTCATTGTTGTTAATACTGAGTATATATATGTGGGTTTTTTTTTCTTATATACTTATATACTTCAAGCTGCTTTCAGTTCATCTTTAAGTTACCACTAGGAAATTTTCTTTCATTAGACATAAACATAAAAAGTAGTTGAGAAGCAGAGTAGGTTCCTTGCTCAGAACACAGACAATACATAAATTCAAAACACATACATGTATATACGTATACACAAAAACAAAGGCACGTACATGTAGAGGACCTTACTTAACTACCAATTTGTAAAGTTTCCTGCATCATAAAAAATAGGCAGAAAGTTGAGAAGAGTAGGAATATGAGGCAGGCAGAAAGCATTCCTGGCAGTGTGGCCCTGAGAAAAAGCCAAGTGAGAGAACCTTTTAGGACAAAAGGCCTTCTAAAGAGGTGTGTGTTACTAAGAAGAAGGTGATTCCTCTTGTTTGGCTCTTGCTGCATTTCTGAAAATCTGCCAGCTCTTGCTGCATTAAAGCAGGATGTGGCTCAGTCATCAGTTCTTGTCCTTATGAGAGTAGAGCACTTCCCCAGGAGGCAGAAGACACAAGCACTATGACCAGATACAAATGCTACGTTAAAAAATGCAAAAGTTGCAAAATCAATTATTAAAACTGACAAAAATCTAATGTAAGGAGATGACCCTGGGTTACCCTTAGTTTTGTGCTATATGTATCTAAGTTACAGAGCAGTCTTTAATGCATTTGGTTGGCCTAAAATGAGAAAAAAAAAAAGAAAGCTGCATCTGCTTTTACACAATTTTTTGTCTTTTTTAAGAAGAAAGTGTGCCCTTCTGTAGGCAGTAGTTGTTTTCATCCATCATTGTTTTTCTTCCCTCGTTTTCTTTAGTGCAGCATATTTTTAATATGCTTGGATTTTCTTGGTAGCCTCTCTGGCTTCTGAGGGTGGATGCATCCTGTTTTTATGGGAAGGCAGAGCACGCTTTTTTTCTTAAAAGACGTAGGCTACTTCAGAAGATCTATGGTAAGGGCCAGCTTGTACTTTATTTTGTGTTTTGTGCAGCCTTTTATTTGTATCTGACAGTGTTTCGAAACAGTGGCACGAGATGGAAATCTCACTGTGGGAGGATTGCTGCCTGATTTTGACTAATGAATTTGAGGTTTTGTCCGTTCCAAAATGCTTACAGCCTACATAGATAAGAGCAAACAGGAATAAAGCATGGGAACAAGAGCAGAGAAGGGTATCGTGACCTCCCAGCCAGGCAGAGTGCTCAAGCCTCTGGCTCCAAATGCAATAGATAATCCTACCTCTATTTAATTTCTTTTTTCTGATCTCCAAGTCTGTAAAACTTCGATATTTTTTGTTGGCACTGAGTATTATTCAGGAGGCGACAGTACAAAAGAGATGTTGAATTACAGTGAGGCCACGTATCAACCCATTGCCAGTGACTGAAAATTATGTCTGAGAGCTATTCAGTACCTGTCGGCTCCTGTCCAGCTACCAATTAACACCACTGGTGGCAGCCTCAGCCCAGGTGAAGAGCTAACAGATCTGAAGCAAACCACCCTTGCTTCTGCCTGGTCATTATTTTTAATCAAATCAAGAACAGCTTGAGACAGATGGAATTATTACACCCTCACTCCCTTAAATTATGGAAAGTTGTTGCATGCAGGTAAACTCTTTTTAGCTTCTGAAAGCCAAACTCTAATTTCCAGGATTTGCTTTTAACAGAAACAACTACTCTTTCCTTTCTTTTTTTTTTTTTTTTTTTTTTTTTTTTTAATTGT
>JAVCKT010010091.1:0-13787 GCA_032273925.1 Rhynchotus rufescens | reverse complement strand
AAAATGTGGTTTAAGTGAACACCCAGCTTTTCACACTTTCTGTGTGCTAAAAGCATGTGCATGATATTTTCTGCAGCTCAGCTGACAAGTTTTATTAAAAGCTATAGAGTTTTTCACCACTAGCTTTGTGCTTCTCCTCACTGAGCTTCCTCCTGGTCACTTCTCACTGCCTACCCATCATTTGCCTGGGCCTGTTCTCCTCTCCCCACCCTGCAAGTTATCTGGCTTCACAGCTTCCCATCCAGTCTTCATTACTTAGATGGCCTGCAAACATCTTCTTCAAGCTTGAAGAAGTTCCTGTTCTTAATCGGCTCCTTCCACCCTGCTGTATCATGATTCCTCAAATTCATCTGATGACTCCTCTCACCCAGCCCTAGTGAAACCAGTACCGAGAGCTCTTTCTCCTTCACCATCTCTGCCTTTATGCTTTTCCTTCCTTCTTCTGACTTTTCATTCAGCTTAGATCTCTCCCAAAGAAATTCGTATCTCCTGAATCCATCCTAAACCTCTTCATGCCTGAGGAACCTCCCCATCCTGTTTGCTCCTCCATTGATTCACCATCTGACTAACAGTTCAGGAGAAAGGAACAGTTCAGGAAGTGTTGGATGTGTTCTGTCCTCACCATATCACTATCATTGCTCAACCATCATTTCCACTCGCCCTCTGTTCCTGATCTCTTGAGCCCCCCTGATCACCAGCCCCTTGTCATAGAATCATAGAATGCTTAAGGTTAGAAGGGACCTCAGATCTCATCTAGTCCAACCTCCCTGCACACACAGGAACACCCAGAGCACATGGCACGAGGCTGCGTCCAAGCGGGTTTTGAAGATCTCCAAAGAAGGAGATTCCACAACCTCTCTGGGCGGCCTGTTCCAGGGCTCTGTCACCCTCACTGTTACGAAATGTCCCAACTGTTCTTCTCCTCACAGATACTTGCATTCTTCCTCTGATGCACACTTGTTCTTGCTTCACACCCATCTGCTTTTCCAGTTTACCGATGGACTCCCATGGACTCTATACTCATGCTGCCATTAGTTTGCTTCTTTTGAGGTCCGTTGGAAGCACCCATGCCAGCAAACACTCTCTCCATTCACCAGTTCTGAACCAAACCAAAGGGACTTCTGATTTCCACCCATTACCTTTAATATTAATGATATATCTTGGTGCCTCTGCCCAGGTGTCATCTTTTGGATGTCTACACCACCTTTCCCAAATTTGATTTTTCTCTTTCCTTTTCTGTCTTGGCTATCTTAGTGCCCTTCCACAGACAGCTTCAGCATCTGCATCGCTTTGCCTCTGCATGCAGCTTTTCATTAAGCCTTGGTAATTCACTTTCCTCATCTGACCCATGAAGAGGTAACAGGCTGTGAGGAGCCTTTATTCTTTCTCTTCTTGCCTACTTCTTCTTGCCTGCAGACCCATCCTGCCTTTTCCGTGGGGTTTTCTGAAATGCAATATCAAGAAACTGGCTTCACTTTCTGGCAGGTGGAGGACATGTCTGCTAGGAGCACAGCCCCAGCCTGCCTGCCTCCCGTGCCACGAAGGTTTTATAGATCCATAACCAACCTGTGAACATAAGCTGCTCTCAAGAGCAGCCTCAAAATGTTCCTCAAAGTAAAGCCTACACAGAGACTTACCAAGCGCAACTGGAGGAATGATGAAAATAACCAGGAACTGCTAAGCCTCTACCATAATGTGTTTCTTCTATTCAACTAAGACCAAGTATCTTAAGACTTTCCTATTAAATATTCCATTTCCTTCAGCTCCCAAATCCTGAAGTCTTAATTCCCCCCAAAGCCCTGATCAGCCTCAAGAATAGAGTATCATTGCCCTACTGGAAGTAGAAAGCCATCATCATGCCTAGGAAATGCCAGCCTTTACACTTAGAACGGTTCCTCAGAGGGTTTAACCCAGCTTGGTTCTACATCTTGCTACGTGCTCCTTCAAAGCCCTCTGTAATGCACCAACATTTCTCACAGGGCCATCATGTGTCTCTGACTTGAAAATAGACATATGATCCGCTGTAAATCTGTCACTGTTAAGTGCTCATAGCACTGCTCAATCATTGAGACTTGGACAGCTAGCAGCCATGCTAGATTCCTTCCTAATGGCCAGCAGATTTTGAAACCTAGTTTGTCAGAAGTGAGGCTAGCTGAAAGAAATGTTTTAACTGAGCGTTCACCTTTTATGCCTGCTAGGACTGGAGAGGCTCTTCCCATTTGACAGGACACCAAAGGTTAAATGTTTGGCACACCTACCCTGCTATGCCTCCTTTCAGCCTAGGAAACAAGCTATTTTTTAACCATCTCAGTTTCAGAGGGAGGACAGATGCAGGGGAATCTTTCTCAGTCCAAATCCAAGATGCAAAATATACAAGGTGTTTTATTTCTTATTTTATTTTATTTTATTTTATTTTATTTTATTTTATTTTATTTTATTTTATTTTATTTTATTTTATTTTATTTTTACCTTTTAAAGCCCTTTGGGAAGCCACAGCTCTTTAAAAGAGACTTTATGGCACCTCTGGGGGATGTTGCATGTGGATTCGCCCCATTCTGGTTTGAGCAGATGTTGCTGCGGCCGTACCTTGGATAATAAATCATAACTCATTCCTGTTGCCATGAATCCATTCGTATTTGCGGGAATCCATTCCTGGTGGTGTGCATGAGTTGTAAAGAGAAAATGCCTGTTTTTTTTCCTACTGGATTAACAGCAAGTGCCGGGATGCTGAATGGCAGGAGATGAAGTGATTTGCCCACGGTTGCCTTTGCTTGACTCTGAGATAGTCCTGACTATCTCTGGGCTTTGCTCTGGGTCCTCCTGCACATTTCCCTTCCTGACAAGCTCTTCTGGAAGAGCAAGAGGCCGTTAAGGCTAACGAAGCCAGGACTTGGCTTATTAAGTGGGCTAATTGCCTGAGAGGTGAGATTGTAGAAACAGAGGTTTATTTTGTTGTAAAAAAGTCCTACAGTGCAGTTGTTAAACTGCTTTTTATAGAGGGCTTCGCTTAATGATTTTATGGCATCTTCACCTGGAAGATTAGTTTTTTGCTGTTTTGGCTTTGTTTTTGCTATTTTGGCAGCTTGAAATGGGAGGACTGGTGGAATCTGAGCGATTTTCCATCTCAGGAGACTCCTGGTGCTGGATCTGTCCTGATCCCGAGCTATTCCGGCTGATCCCGCGCTGCCTCTGCCCTTGCTGTGACCACCGTCCCCGTGATGGGTCCTGGTCCTGCAGGAAACCTCACGGATGAGGATGGGTAGGGAGGGGAGGTGCCACTGGGATGCAGCGAGGCTGCTTCCACAGCGTTGGAGCCCGGAAAAAAACAGGATGAGGATGGGCTCCTCAATATTGATATTTTACTGGGGTCCAAGAGAAGTTGTTTGCTTTACTAGGGGTCTTATTAGGGATCAGTCCTCATGTTTCAGCTATCAGAGACCTTCTGGAGTCCCCGTTGTGCAGGATCGTGGCACCAGGGTGCCTGGCCAGCCCTTCAGAGGTGAGGCAGGAAGTGACTATTTTTATTTTTATTATTATATATGTTTTTTCCTCACTGACAAAACTGCTGTTCTGGCAATACGTTTTGCATAGCTCCATTAGCATCTCAGGTTCCCGCTGCCTTAGCTATTGAGCAGCTCTAAAAATAATTACACATTATACATTAAAAAAAAAAAAATCTATTGCTGTTGAGCTGCAGAGCAGGCTGCTTCGAAGACTTCCCTTAACTCTTGAGTCACTGGAGTTAAAAGCATCTGAAGTAGCTTGGTGAGGGCTTGGCCTTCAAGACAAGGACCAAAGCCATCTTCAGTGTGGTGGCACCACTACTGTTTGTGTTTGCTGTGACTTTCCTCTTTTCCTTGCAAGAATAACTTCATGTGCCTCTTATTTCCATTGATGGGGTGAGTTTGGGGACTTAGGTGGAAAAGTCGCCCAAAACGCCACTGTTGACCTGGTACTTTGGGGATCCTTGGGCTCTGCTTGTTTCTCTGGAGAGCGAGTGTCTAAGGTCTCTGCACTGGGTGAGTTTGGCAAGGGTTGATGCCCTTGTTGGGATGTGGTCCCTCAGGCTGGGCTCTGGAGGGACCTGCCATCCTACCAGGAATGTGACTTGGGAGAGGCTTGCTGGAAACATTAGATGTTGCATGTGAGTTTTCAAGGCATTTTTCTGGCACTTGGAAGCCTGTCTGCAGGTTTGTCTCCAGCAGAAGCTGGTGACTTTGGTGTTTCCTCTTGCCTGATCCCCACTGACAGCCCAGGGGCTGGTAGATCAGTGGGGCTGAGCATAGAAGTGCTCCCTACCGTCCGTTTGCCTCAGTTTTAGTGTCAAGTCCACGCTTAAAAGCTCTTTAAGCCTTCGTTGACCATGGCCTTCACTACTGTCCGTAAGGTGCACGTGGCTCCAGCCTCAGAGCTGCTGGAGAGACTGTCCTGGTGCAGGGAATGACTGTGCCCACTATGCCTGGCTCCCTTTGCCACATCCCAGCTCCAGCTTTCCTTTGGGAAGAGCCAGGGCTTGGACCTTTCCTACCATCTCCCTCTTCTAAGCAGGTGGGGATTGCAAGGTGGACATGACTAGAGCCATGTCCAGATGGAGATGCAGCTGGGCTGGTGGTCTGTTGTGCCTGGAAATGTTCATAGCAGATGCTGTGTGGCCGTGGCACAGCCACATGTTCCTTGATCTGTGCTGCTGAACCAACCCTAGTCTTGCCTAGTGCTCTGATGCCTCCTGAAGAACGTGTGAGGATGTTCAAACGATCATGGGCTGTCTACCAAAACCACTGCAGGAGCTGCCCAGCAGTAGAACATCCCTAGTGTTGCAAAGCAGGCTCATAACACCCTGTTTTTAATGTAAGGAAACCTCAAAGGCTGATGTTTTTTGGTGTAAAACCGTGTGCACTTGCTGAGGTGTCCAGTTGCCCTTGATGCCTCTTGCCTGTATTGCATCTGTGGTGAATTAATTTATTTCTCACTTGATTTTTCTGAGGTTTGCATGCTTTTTAAACTCATTCTTTCTTTTTCTGCCTGCCAGTACACTCGGGTTTGGATTCCCGACCCTGATGAAGTTTGGAAATCAGCAGAAATAATCAAGGATTACAAGGAGGGAGATAAAAGCCTGCGTCTGAAGCTCGAAGATGAAACCGTAAGCTTTTCAACATTATTCTCTTCCCCTTATTTAAAGTTTCAAACGAATGTGAATAAGCCTGAATCCTCTTGCATATTCTAAAATACATTTTTATTTTTAAATTAGTCTTATCACCTCTCCAATACCAGATTTCCCTCTGCCCGTTTCCCTCCCGAGATGCTCATGTTAAAGCAGGCTGCAAGAAAAGCCCTCGACCTCTATCATCTGCTTTTTTTTTATCCTCTGGCTACGTTGCAATAGTCTGTGATACCCGATTTTTTTTTTTCTTCTGTGGATGAGGCAACTCTGCAGCACAGTTTGCCTTTAACCCCTGCTCGCTTGAATCAGAGATATTTCTATATGTTGGCTGGGGTCGTTTTCCATCAGACAAGAAGTTGTGTGATTAGATACCGACGTTTTTGCTCTGATGGTCCTTGCAAGACCCATTTAATGCAGTTGCCCCCATGAAGGGCTGCCTGCTGCACGTGCACGTAGGGCTGGGGAGCGAAGAGGAGCAGTGTGTGTTGGCTGAAGATGCTGAGCACGTGTGCGGGCTTGAAAGCTGCAGGAAGCCTTCTGTTCCTGACAGCCGGCGTGCACTACCCAGCTGCTTAATGCTTCGCTTTTGTCCGTGGGCTTTAAGTGATTTTTCATGGATTTTGTGGTTTCCGGCTACACTCTCTATTTGGCACGTTCCTCCTGAATGCAGAGCTGGGTTTAAATCCTGCTGGGAATCTCCAACTTGTTGGCAATTAAGATGCAAGACAAGAGTGTTAAATCTTGCAAATTTACACCAGCAATGTGAGGTTATGATTGAAAATGCACTGGAGCTCCTTAAATGCATCATGCTGCTGCCACATCAGGGTGTCAGCAGCTTCTTCGTCCACCTTGTGGGTTTATTGCCTGATCTTTTTGGCAAAGAGTGGATTTTGGCTCAGTCTTGTGGGTTTTCTCCCCCTCTCCTCTGTGCCTTGGGGTCCATACTGTTGGACAGCCCGGGAGTCAGTCATCACACGTAGTCCAGGTGCAAATGTAGACCCAGGGTCTTACTGCTCTTAGATCCAAAAGTGTTCTCGGATCCCTGTGCTCTGAGGGAGGCAGGGGTGACTTCAAAAAGTTAGGAGTTTTTCACTTTTAGGAAAAAATGCTGTTTTTGGTGGCCCTGCTGCTGCCCTTTTGGAGCCCAAAATAGCAAGCAGATGGGCAAGTGTCTGCTTTAACACCCACTCTTGAGCAGTGGGAGCAGCAGGGACTCCGTGCTTCCCCACACCCTGGCCCTGCTTCAAGGGGGCAGAGGTTTTCAGTACTTAACGTGGCTGGAATTAAAAATTAAGCAGCTTTTCTTGGACCTGGGTTTGACGAATGCTGAGAAATCCCGGGGGAATAAGTCCCAAAGAAATTCTAGTTATCTGAACTAGGTCTTGTTGGCCTCTCTTGGGGCTTGCCCTATGCAGTGTTTAGCATTAAGGGGCTTTCATTCAACACGGAGCCAGAGGGACTGTGGCCAAGCAGGGCAAATGTCGTATCTGATACCACACAGAAAGCTTGTCCTCAGATCAACTGATGGCCATTAGAGATGCTGGTGGGTTTTCCATTTTGACATCCCTTGTGTGTGTCTCTCCAGATCTGCGAGTATCCCATTGACCTCCATGGAAATGAGCTGCCTTTCCTGCGCAATCCCGATATCCTGGTGGGAGAGAATGACCTGACAGCCTTGAGCTACCTGCACGAGCCTGCGGTCCTCCACAACCTCAAAGTGAGGTTCCTCGAGTCCAACCACATCTACACGTACTGTGGTGAGTGTAATGGCATGGCCGTCAAGCCCCAGGGGACCTTTCTGGGTTCATGTCTTGAGCAATGGCTGCAAAATCAGAGGTGACTTTTGAGGACAAGTGTGGTGAGACCTTCCTGAGCTTGTGGAGCATGTTCAGAGCAAGGAGACCCCAAATGTGACCAGTACAAAGGTTGGGCTTCTACTGCCTGCTCTGCTGGGAAAACTGATGGGTGTCAATGTTGGTAGAAATGCCTCGTCAGATGAGTTTGAGGCCAGCTGTGAATGTGATGAACCATCTGCAGGGAAACATGAGGACCTGGGAAGCTGCTGGAGAACAGCCGTGCCCAGAAAGATGGATCCAACTGAGAGGCTTCTGGTGCATTTCTCTCTCTGTAGAGTCCCCTGTTCTAGTGAGTTTGTGGAGGTGACCACGTCTGTGGAATTTGATGTCCCAGAAAATTGTACAATTTAGCCAGTCTTCCTGGGCAGACTCTCTGGCCAACGGCATCCAAGACAGCAGTTACCATTCCTGCCTCTTCTCTCACTGCAACCATGAACTATCTGTAGCTCCTCAAAGTATCAATGGTGTTGGATTTATTTGGTTTTATTTTAAACCCATAAGACCTGAGGATACTTCAAGGGTGGAACTTGGGAATGTTCCAGTATTGCCATAGGCAAGAACCATTCTCCCAAGCGGGAAGTCACCCCACATTTCTCCAGAGATGGAGGTGCCCCTAGATTGACAACTCTCCTGCTCCAGGCATGGGTGTCCAACAGCAGGAACAAAGGGAGCCTTTAAGGCTCAGTCCCAGGTGTTCCCTCACCGTGATCTATCCATTTCATTTTGCTTTGAGTGTGCCCTTTGTTCAGAGCTTTTGCTCAGCAGTTAAGCCACGAGAAAATCCATGTTATTTGTTTGCTTTGGATTGAGAGGAAATACTTTTATGAAGTTGTGGCTCAGGCGTCTCTTAGCCCTCCTTCTCAGACCTTCTAAAAAGTCAGGCTTTGTACAGTGGAGCCTTAAGTATTCACTTTCCTTACCAATTTCATATTCCTCCTCCGAGGCTGTCCTGGAACTCATTGCCTTGGTCTCAAAGTGCCACTTCCCAGGAGACCTGGGGATAAGAATTTCTCATTCGCTTCCCATCCCCTTCTTTTTCAAAGCAGCGAACTAAAAATCAAAATGAAGCCTTCTTAAGCACGAGGTGACCTATCTTTTTCTTCTCGTTAAGGTATTGTGCTTGTTGCCATCAATCCTTATGAGCAGCTGCCAATCTACGAACAAGATGTCATCTACGCGTACAGTGGCCAAAACATGGGGGACATGGACCCTCACATCTTCGCCGTGGCCGAAGAAGCCTATAAGCAGATGGCCAGGTGAGTGGACACTCGGTGAGGGCTGCCTGCCTTGAGCTGGTGGCCCAAGACCAAAGAGGGGCAAGCAGATGATGAAGTCATGGACAGTGGAGTGAGAGTGGGGACAGTGGAGTCTAGGTTTTCATCTCTGGGAATATGGTGTCTTCTGTCACGTGGCCTTATTGATAGGAAAAGAAGGAAAAATAAAAGCAGATGTGTTCTGTGTGTGAAACTGGAGATATTTGTGAATTGTCTTGCCTGGTCTTTCTTGATAGTTCCTTCTGCTAGTTGCAATGATCTCTTAAAACCTTGCTTTGCAGTCACTGCCTCAGAACAGTGAGTAGTCTGAGCCACATGAGCATCTTTTCAAGTGGTTTTCACTTATCTTCCAGTGAATCTGGCTGTTCTCCCCTCAGATCCAAATTGGATATGTATGAGGCATAAGCTTTGCGGATGGTGTTGTCGTTGAAGGTGGTGGTTTGGGCAACATTTTATGTCAAGGTGTAGGAAGAACGTAACTAGACCAACTTAGATACTTGTCTTGGTCCCTTGTGCTGCATTAAGGCAAAGTTTTCTGCTGCTGTATAGCCTGCCTTAAATCCCCCAGACCCAGAGAAGTTACTGAATGGGATGCCATTGGGAGAGACACTGAGTCCTTTGGGTGTTTGCAAGCTGCCCTGCTGCCTGCAGCAGCATCTGTGTCAGGAGGGCTTTTTTCTTTATTTATTTACGTGTTTATTGTGCTTAGTTCTGTATTTATTTATGCTGTCGATGTAGCATTTTCTTTTTGTGATGTTAGCAAGGTGTGTGACCTGGAAGCAGAGAGGAAGCTGGAGGCTGCTGCGTTGGTATCATTGTACGGTGGTCATCTGGACTCCAGCTGGATGATTTATTTTAACTGAGTGGTCATTTGCGGTAATGAGGGTGTCCCCTTCACTTGATTTTCCATAATTCCGTATGGAATTTAAGGAGAACTGAGGGGAGACACACAAGGACCCTGCAGGCTTCTGCACAGTGTCAGCCAGCCCCGTTGGCCACTTGTAGGGTGAAACTTGGCAGCCCTTTTATGAGCCTGGAGATAAGGGAGAGGGCAGGGTGCGACACCCTTCTGATAAGGAGAAAGGCAAGGGTGTGCTCAGGAAGCATGAAATCGCCTGGAATAGCTCCACGCTGGTGCAAAAGGCAGCGCGTGCTGTTTTTTTCTTGCTTTTCCTTTGATTTTATGGGTATCTACAGGCTTAATAAAATGGAAAATTAAAAACCAAATTGCTTTATTAAATTGCAAAACAAAATGCAGCAGTGCCATGCGATGGGCGTCCCTGCGGAGACTCAAGAACCGGGTACAGAGCTGCCGTGCTGGTGGGAGCAAGGAGAAGGGTCTCCTGCTGCCCCGAGCACCTCTCTGAAACGGCCACCACTTGCAGGGTCTCCCTCCAAACACCTCCCAAGCACTAAGCACAGTAGGCACCTTGCTGTGCGTTTCCGTGTGTTGGTGTATCCAAATCCTTGCCTGATGATAGAGGCTTCTTGGTGGGATCCCATCACTGTGTCCATGCTGGTCTTCACTCCTGGCCTTTCCAAATGCGACTGGGTGCAGTTCCTCCAGGTCCATCATAAGAAGGTGCCAGAGGCTTCCAGCCCAGAAAAGCTGGAAACCCACCAGCCCAGCCCTGTGGTGGGAAGGACAAAATGCCTCTTTTTGTGAGGTGATTTAGTCATAAATATCCTCTATTGGGAAAACCATGAATGCTCGCACAGCCATTCATTAGAGCCACTGCAAAGATGTGTCCTGGACCTCAGCGCTGGGCTGAATGAACCCCAGTCCTCGTTAATCTCCGGCGTGCCCTATGGACACTAATCCCCTGCCTGTGCTTGGAGAAGTAGGTTAAATATGATTTTCGCCCCAGAAATGCATGGACACCCACTGACTCGGCGTGCAGCATGTCGGGATTAGCGTCGCGGTGGGGATTAGCGCGCGGGTTTGCTCGTCGGGACGACGCCCTGCAGCTCGTCAAAGGCTACTGATTCCTGTGGGGATTTCCTTAGGGGAAGGATATCAAAGCAACACCCTTAAAAACTCCTTTTTTTTTTTCCCCTTTTTCTTTTTCTTTTTTTTTTTTCCTGGCCATTTTATTTGTTCCTCTTTAAAGAGGAACTGGAAGTGGTTATTGCTCTGATTTGACTCTGGAATACTGAGTTTTAATCGGGTGCGCAGAGCTGGAGCATCCATCTTTCCTCCTATCGGCTGTAACTGCTCACCAAATTGTATGGGCAAATCTCTGGAGTCATGCTGGGTTTGAAAGCAGCATCTTCCCAGAGATGTCCGCCTTGGTGAATGCTGCCTGGCTCCTCTGGAAATCTGTTTTGTTTTGCAAAAACTTGGGAAGCCAAAGAAACTTCCTCCTGGTGGTTTCTACCAGGAATTGTTTCTGCTCTCTTTATGCTCTTCCTTCTTCCTGTTGGCACTTTGCTGCACCCAAAAAGAAGGAAAATCCCTCTGGAAATACCTACCCACTCTGGAATCTGCAGTTGGGGGTGTATTTTCTTCCATTTTACACTGCCCATGGCTGTTGCAGTGACGTTGTCCTACTTCTGTGCTTTGGAGCAGTGACTTGCATTTTAGGTGGCTTTGAGGAATAAGAACCAAAGTGAATCTGAAGTGGGAGATGATGTTAGTGCTGCAGAGGTTAACCAATACGGAGATACATGTGAAAATACTGATCCACGTTTAATTGCATTTAATTCTGTTGTTTCCTGATTTGAGAGGGCGAGATTGCACAGCTTCAATAGTTGTCGTATTTGAAAGTAAAGGAATTTTTACAGATTCCTGTCTGTTAGTAACAGTATGCTGCTTGAATTTCATGTCTGCCCTTTTTTATTTCTGGGAAAAGCATGAATGCTCGCGTGGAGGCGTTGGGAGGAGAAGCTCCGCGTGCGGCATTCGCCGCTCGTAGGCAGCAAACTCGCCTTAATGCTCCCCCGGGCAAATGTCAAGCAGCAGGTGCTTATTATCCTGGCGCTCTAACGAGGCCCTAACGAAGAGGCGTCTGAGTGCAAGGCTGCATGTTGCAGGGGGCCGAAAGTGCCCGTGCCCGGTGGGGTCTCCACCAAGCTCCATTTCAGCCTTTGGGGTTTTAGCCCTTGCAGGATGTTTTGCAGTTGTGCATCGTTCACTTTTCCTTTTGGTAGAATGCAGAGTGGCCTGGGCGTTGATAAGACAGTGCTAAAAACCCGGGGGAGATGTGATAAAGCAGTGCTCAAAACCCGAGGGAGATGTGTGGATGTGGAGGGTTATTGCACGGCGCAAAGGATTAGATAGCAAAGCTGTCCGCTTAGGGAGGGCTTTTCTTCTCTGCCACCGCAGGGACGAGAAGAACCAGTCCATCATCGTGAGCGGCGAGTCGGGTGCCGGCAAGACGGTCTCCGCCAAGTACGCCATGCGCTTCTTTGCCACCGTCGGGGGCTCGGCCAGCGAGACCAACATCGAAGCCAAAGTCCTCGCCTCGAGCCCCATCATGGAGGTGAGATCTGCCCGGGAACCCTGTGTCATTCCCTTTGCCTGGCTCGCAGGGGGCTTTCGCTTTCCCAACCATTGCTTCTTCCCTGTGAGGGTGCCCGAGCCCTGGCCCAGGCTGCCCAGGGAGGCTGCGGAGGCTCCTGCTCTGCAGATCTGCCAACCCGCCGGGATGGGACCGGGTGCCCCGAGCTCTGGGTGTCCCTGCTGGAGCAGGGGGTGGGACTGAATGATTTCTAGAGGTCCCTTCCAACCTCAGCTGTTCTGGGATTCTGTGATGGCCTCCATGTAGCTCCTGTGTGCTTCGTTGTTAGCTTATCTGCTTCATCTTCCTCCTCTTACCACCTCATAGCCCTTCCTCATCTAAAGTAAGAGGAAGAAAGGAGTCTGTCTGCTTAACCTGTTATAATTATGACAGTGCAGCACTGTTTTTTGGTGCCTCTCTCTATTTTAAACATGCAAGTGGACAGTTCCGTGGCTTTGCTCCAGCTTGGGTGGTGAGGCCAGGCCCTAGTGCTCTGATCCTCTCCTGGTTCTCCACATCCCCTCTGAAGGCCCTTTCCTGGGTGCTGAAAGTAGATCGCTGCTTTCCGCTTACTCTGAGCCTTGTTTGTGTCACTGAGGGTGTTAATTGCTGCCTACGTGGCAAAGAGCTAAGGTCTTCCACCAGCAAGAGAGAGAACATGACCAACACACAGTGTGGTTTGCAAAGCAAGTCGAAGGCAGACCAGTTGTTTGGCCCAAGGTCTGATTGGTAGGTCCTTGGTTAGTCTAATCTTACCTGCATCCAGGAGCTGGAGAGAAGGCTCTTGTTCACCTTCTTCTTACCCTTATTGTCCCTTGCCCACATGTCCATGAATGCCACTGTTTCTGCATCCCTCTGGCCCACGTGCTGGTAGATGCAGATTGTCTTGGTGTTGGTTGAAGGTGGGATTCTCAGAGATTATGTCCTAATGCCAGATTTTTTTATTTGGGAGAGTGTGGCTTTGGAAGAGATTGGAATTAGTGAACTGTCTAACCTCAGCCAGACATACAAGGATAAATCCTGGAAACATATAATCTGGGTAGATGTGGATGGCAGGGGGAAAGGAAAGACAGTGAATGAGGAATGGCAGAGATGGTGCCCTTCCATGCAGGGATGAAACCTGCTCCAAGGTCTATTCATGTAGTATTCCTGAAGAAGACCAACATTGTATGGGACAGTGCTCCCATGTCTGTGTTGTGGGTGAGCATCCAACTTCATTGCTTGTAGACTTAGGAGCGGGAACCACTCTTTACCTCCGTGATTTGCACCTCGTTGGCATCCCCTGCAAAGGCCCTGGTGGTTATGGCAGAGTAGGGTGCAAGGCACGTCTGAACGTGCAGGGAGATACTGCCCAGATAACTGTTGTCCAGAGCCCTCCTCCCAGCACTTGTGCAGCATGGGGAGCACCAGAGGCTGAGCTTGGTGGGGCATCAACCCCGCTCAGGTCGAGTTAACCATTGGGGTGTTGATGACCTGCTTATTGAAAGCATAGTGTTTCCAGAATTTCTGTGAAAGAAAAATCCATGGAAGTTGGATCCATACAGGAACAGCGTCTTCTCCAACGTTGCATTGCTTTTCTGCTGCCATCAGGGCTCAGGTTCTGCCTTTGCTCATCCAGGATGGGGGTTTTCTCCAGTCATCCCATACTATCTATGTAGCAACGCTTTCTTTATTGACTATGGAAAGCCAAGTCTTTGCTTCAGAGTTAATGTACAAACACAGAAAGAGGGCTATCTTTTTTGATGTTTAATTTTGTATCATGCAGGCTATTGGAAATGCTAAAACAACAAGGAATGACAACAGCAGCCGCTTTGGGAAGTATATTCAGATTGGTTTTGATAAAAGATACCATATCATTGGTGCCAATATGAGGACCTATCTCTTGGAAAAATCAAGAGTTGTGTTCCAGGTGAGAGGTGCTCTTTCTCTCTTTCTCTCTTTCTCTCTTTCTCTCTTTCTCTCTTTCTCTCTTTCTCTCTTTCTCTCTTTCTCTCTT
>JAVCKT010010089.1:3823-19141 GCA_032273925.1 Rhynchotus rufescens | reverse complement strand
TTAAGTCCTTATTGACATGACTGTGGGAGCTACATTTTTCAATTGGTGTAAGGCACAAAAGCCTACCTTTCTGAAGCAAAGAGTAGCATCATTAAAACAAACTGCTGTGGAACTTCATGAGATCAAGCCATAATTTTTATTCCCGAGCAGAGGTGTCCTATCCTTGTGGCAGAGTTGGCAACCAGTACTTTGACAGCAACATTGCAGAGGTGCTTGGAGGCTTTTTAAGAAACCTTTTTTTTTTTTTTTTTTTCCTCTTGGGATGATCAAGATGGAACATGTGATTAAAATGAAGGAGAGAGTACTATGGTAGATAAAAATTCCTAGAATACCAAGGGACTCACCAGAAACATGAAATATGCATTTTCAAATCTCAAGGCAAATCTCCTGAATCTTTTGCCAATGTTATATTCTAGTCTCCATGCTCTCTTGCTTGTTTGTTTATCATGGAATTGTTGTAAAGATCTTGGTTTTATCCTATTCATTGTAGGGGATACTTCTGTTATTACTAAAGTTTCTTGGGTTTGGATAACAACTTTACAAAAACAACTAAGTATGAACATATTTTGTAACTTGAGTAAAGTGTTTGCAAAAGAATGGACTTTTCAAGATTATGAAGCACTATTCTTCATTTTTTATTGGATATGGATGACACTGAAAGTCAAGAAAAGAGTAATTTCATCCAGCTCTGGAGGTATAAGATAGGATTAGTTTCTCACTTAACTATGATCTCTGATCTTGGTAATTGTGGATTAGTATTGTGGATAATGATTAATAAAGGAAAGAGCAGTGAAACTGTAAAGGAGATTCAGCAACTAAAGTAAACTGAAAAGATCATAATTATATTGGATAGGAATCAAATAGTGTGCACTGTGACAGGTCTGAGGAGTGATGAGTAACCAATCTTTTCCCCCAAGATAGGTCTGTTGTTTCTGATGCCACTGTGTCCAGCTGAAGTAATTTTTGGCAGTGACTCCCACCGCCGGTAACAGATGTGAGTGACAGTTTCATGGAGAGCTTTCTGTGCTCTCTTTAAGGATTCAATTGTAATGCAAGAGTTTTAGAATGTGACATTTTAGGCAAATGTCACTCAGTGGCTAATATTTCATGCTGTATTTAATATCTCTACTCAAAGGTTAAACCTATTGTTTAAAATAAGCTGTATTTCCAAATACATTATAGTGCTGGGAAATTTGTGGAGTTCAGCTTTTAAAGAGGTGACAGTTGACTCTTGGAGAAACTACTTTTGCCCCAAAGAAACACAGTCCCTCAAGCCTCCCTACCTCTTCTATGAGGAGATTTCTTCCAAGAGGACAAAGTATTCCCCTTGCTGTACTGCCAGACAGCAGCTCCTACTGACAGATACGTCAAAGGAGAAGTAAGTATTTGTGTTTCCTTCATTGTCTAAATGGGGAAAACAGAACTGTCGTGTGAAGCATAGAACGGCAGCGAGGTAGAGGTAGGTTCTGTAGATGTCCTCCTTGAACAGAAAGTTAAATTTTGATGTTATGCAGAGATTTTCACTGTTGAGAAGTTTAAAGAGTTTCCTATGTTCATAAGACAAAGCTAAAAATTTTACAATGTGAAAGATCAGGAGAAGAGATACTTAGAACAGACTAACTAAAAAGTTACTACTAACTGCCTAAATTACTTATTAAGGTGCACATCTTTCTTAAGTCAGGTTTTGTTCCAGAAGGCAGAGAAATCTAGGCCAATTTTTAAGAGGATTTTCTGATAAGCACACCTCAGTACATGAAAACTAATAGAAATTGTAGCAGAATAGAGTGAGTTTCCTGCGTGTGAATATAAAATATTGGTGAAGAATCAGCATGACTTTCACGGAAGAAGCTGCGACTGTTAGAGACTTTTGAATCGTCAAAAAGCAAGGGGATGAAAGGGATTTGGTAAATATTGCATTGTTTGAATTTCAAAAAGTTATTATAAAGATTCCTAATTAATTATTCTGGTGTAAAATGAGTTTAACAAGAATGAAAATCCATTCTTTATATTGGGAAATGTTTAGCAGTGATATTTTCATCCAATACTATTTTTCTGGAATCTGTACTGGTCTACATATTTGTAAACGCTCTAAAAGCAGGAGAAATTGCCGAAGTGATAAAATTTACCATTGACAAAAAAATAGCTATAATAATGAAAGTTAAATCTGTTTAGAGATTTTCAGAATAATCTAAGATGATGAGTTACATAGATATAAAATAGGAAATGAAAATCAGTGTTGACAAGTGCAAAGCAGTACACATGAACGTAGAAAGACAAATATATAAATATGGACTTAGAAAAATACATATATACACACAGCTATAGATTCAGAAAAGAATAAAATTTGGTGTGACCAGGCGGAAAGCTTGGATGTATTAGAAAAAGTAGAAAATTTCCCAATACCAGTGAATAAAAAAAGAAACCCAGAAAACTCTATCAAATTAGAATCTTTCTATCTTTGCTTTGCTGAAACAGTTAACACTGTACATCCTTCCAACTGCATTAGAAGAGTTAGGCCTGGCTCTCACTCCTATACCTCTCTTCCCTGAATCTTTCCATACTCTCCTTGTGGAGATCTCTGAGGTGGCTGTGCAACTTCTGTAGTATTTCTGCTCCCTCGCTACCTAGGGGTGATGATTCAGGACAACCTTCTTGTCTCCTATGAAAGGCATGGAGGAATACCAATCCCTTCCTGCTACTGCATGACAATGTAAAGAAAGTCCTAATGAAGATCTGGAAAGACCTTTCTGGTCGTTGGACGCTTCTTGCTCACTACAGCAAAATACTGTAAAAGACATGCTTGGAAATACAAACTTATTTCCCATACTATATAAAACAAAGAATAATTTTCTTTTTAATGATAAATTAGGGAGAAAGTGTTAGGAGGAAATGATGATCTTTTTGTTGCCAAGTCCTAGGAATTGTGCAGGAGTAAAAGCTTATTTCTCAGTTAAGCATCTCTGTGTCACTTATGAAAATAATTTGCTGGCTAGGAAACTGGAACACATGTTCAGAAAAATTTGAATGAAATGAAACCAAGAGTTGTTTTCACAACCTGACACCTTTGGAAGCTTACCAGGATACTAAAGGCCTTGAATATCTCACCCCAAATCTCATTTCTGTTTTTCACCTTTGTGCCCTTGATCCTATCTTGTTCCAGCTATTCATAATTAAATCTGTCAGTCAGGCAAATATCTTGACATGCTCTAAGTGACAGGAAAGGTAGCAGACAAAGTGCTGAAACGTTGCTAATGTTAGAACTGTGGGCAACAAGTTCAAGCAGTGAATTTGTGACAAGGAGAAGATGAAGGATGCTGAACCGTTAAGGGACTGGCTAGCGGACAAGACTGGCTAGAGCTGGAAGCAGCCTTTCACGTTACCAGTTTTAATAACGTAATTATGTTATTAGTAGTTCAGTGTCAATAAAGGATTGCTATTGTTGGCACTGACTAAAATATTTCACTGAGCATCTTGAGGACTGCATCAGAAGGAAAAGGAATTTTAAACATACAGGGGTAGGGGAGATGAGGCAAGATAAAAGCACTTGAAGAAGCTTGCCTTGCCCTTTCCTGTGACTTATCTTCTGTACATGACAGACTTTGCTGATTTCATGCAGCATCTTTTTATTACTGCTGAATTTGCTTTCTGAAATCAGGCGCTAGAACCGGGAATGTTTTCTTTGCTGAGAGGAACTTTAAGGCTGAGCTTATTCATAAGTACCTTCCTGAATCAGTGCCAAATTTATCAGCTCCTATTCTTGGCCCTCAAATTATGTAGAACTGCTCTGTTAACTTAATAAGCTGAAGAGCATTCCCAAGTATGTGTGTGTTTCCCTCTTTCTCTTCAAAGAATAAAATAAATAACCACATATTACAAATCTAGCTAGATTACCTTTATTCTTTCTAAGCAGTTGAATAGATTTTAAACCTTAAGCATTATCTACCCTGACTTCCCACTTCATCTGACTCACTGAATTTCACCTAGTCATTTCTGTTCTGAGCCTAATAGCCTGTAAATGAACTAGAACTTTTCTCCTGGGTAGATATGCAATCAAGGAAAGCATTGATTTTAAAAATACAGTGTATTGTTTTCAAAAGTGTTTTCTCTGTACATATCTGTTTAAAAATATGACAACAAAGCATCTTAAAATAAACTTTTAAACTCATAGTTACATTATCCCATGTTATTTGCAAATGGTAAGAGAATGCTGTTGTGCTGATATCTTTAAGCTCATGAAACAACAGTTTTAATTGTCTTTCTTGACATGTAAAGGAAAATTTTCTCTTGTAAATATCTTTTCAGCAGTTATTTGTGTGGAGGGATAAAAGAGTGCAAATCCAGAATTGAAATAAATTACACTTCTGCCAAAATTTCTAAAAGGCTTTTGCTTTAAAAATGCTTATGTTTAAGAGTGTAACATTTACAGGGCTGTAGTCATGCAAAAAAGGCAGTCTCTGTAGGACTTGATTGCTGGTTATCGCTGAGCAGCACTCTATACCTGTAAGGGAAAGTTTGTAAAGCTGTTGTGTTCCTGGGATGCTGCCGGGAAGGTTAGGTCACCCCGACCGGTGACGGACCTAATGCACTGGAAATGCTTCTGGGAATCAGCTGAACATCAAGAGACTCCCTTAATTCTGGTCACACTCTAGGCCCCGTCGGGAAAGTTATGTGCAAAACAGGGCTGCTCTGTCCTCTCCAAGCTGGTGCAGGTGAGAAGAGGTGCTGAGGGGAGCTGTGAGACCTGTTATCAGAGGTGGTTGTATTATAACCAGGCCTGGAGTACAAGAGATGTTAAAATTGAAGACATAAGTGTATTGTTTTTGGTGTGAAAGATGAAAGAAAGGAGAGGGCAGCATACCTCAAGACTATTTCAAGGGACCCTGCATGGCGTCAGCTTCCTCTGTGCCAGGTCTCTAGAGGAATCTGAGGAAAAGTCTCTGTTTCATGCCAGAAATATTAGGAAGATTGTGCTGACAGCTCCGCTCTACAGAGGAGCAGTTGTTGGTAGCGTGTCTGCTAGTGCTGTGCAGCTGCTCCCTGCTAGCCTGGCTGCAATGTCAGACCCCATAACGCTCCGAGAAGACAACAGCCACAGGCAGCTTTTCTCTCATCTGACTTCTCAATAAGGAGATCGCTGCATTTCAGTATTTCCGTTGGTGTTACCTGCACTCAGAGAAGATAATATGTGGTTTTAATCCCTCTGACATATTTTCTACTGCAGTAGACTAAGCTACACGTGGCATGCTTTATATCTTACACCTGCAGCAATGTTTTTGTTTCCTTCTATAATTAAGCTGAGGAAGTTTTAAAGGTTTAGCTAAGCAATAAGACTTGTCCCCTGCCCCACCTTCTCCTCCCTTCATCCTCCTTATTTTTTTCTAATCAAATAAATAAATAAAAAGTCTTTATAAAAAAATTCTGGATGCTAAATAAGTTCTTCAGAGATTAGCTGTGATCTTTCTGAAGATCTTCTGATGGTTAAAAAGGACTGGGCTTTATTTCTATCAACAATTCTTTAAAGGTATAAAGATAGAAATTATGCTTTAAATATCTTCATTTTCTTTTGAATTTCTTAGACTTTTCAGAAATAGGCAGCAAGACCAAGTAATAAGCATAATTCCATGCTAGGGAAGGAGATCTTTGTATATATAACATCACTCGTATTTCCTCTATTTCAGCACAGAGTGTGCACTTTCACTTTAGAATCTTTGCTCATATCTATGAAGTCTACATCAAGTTTAGGAGCTGTGGTAATGTACAGGTAATGACAATGAAAACTTGGTCAGAAATACAGGAAGTTGCATATATTGTGAGGAGAAGAACACTGTTGGAAACAGCACAAAATAAGAAAAATATATAATGAAAGCTTTTAGTTGAAAAGGTGGATTCTTTCTGTAATTTTCCTGCTTCCATATATCCAGTCAGAGGGCAGTACAGAATACAAAAGCTGATAGTGATCTCCCAAATTCTTGCACTTTATGCACTTTTTCACAATGCAACAGTTTGTTCAGACTTTTAGGCCAAGATCATACTTATTAACTAGGTGAGCAGGGTGGTACATCCCATGTAAAGACTTTTTTTCAAGATCTTTTCAGGTACAAAATGGTATTATGTTGGTTTGTACATGATTCACCCTGCCTACCAGCTTCACTCTAACTTGCTCCTCTGCTTTAATTTAGACCTGTACCTGTAGAGCATTCCATCACACCTGTAGAGTTTTCCATCAAAACAGCAGGAATACACATAGTGACTGTATGCACACTTTCATGTCCCTTTTTTTGGCTCAAGGGTGAGCTTTTTGCTCTACAGGGAATTCTGGATAATTCATTGCTGAAACAACTATCAGCAATTTTGAGGCTTTGCATGAAGAATTATACTTACTACACTGAATGCTTTAAAACAAAGCACCAAACCATGAGGCAGTAGGTGGTTCAGAGTGACGCCAGATGATGCTGAACATTTCCAAAAAAGAAAAAAGAAGCATAGACACACACTAGTACTCTATTCTTCAGAAATCATTATAATTATATTTTTGTTTTGTTCTGTTTCGTTTCATACCAGTTGTTTTTCCTTCTTCTCTGTTTACTTGCATTGAAATTATTGATATGAAGTAATTGACAAGCAAAATTAGTAAAACTAGGAGGGAAGAACACTGTATAGAAAAAAATATTCCAGCATCTTCTAAAAAGCTAGTGTGCTTTGAATATCCTGAATATTGCAAAAGGGAGCCTCTGTGTCATAAATTATATTGGCCAGTGATTTAAGGATGCTTAATCTTGTGACAGCACATCATCTTGCATGATGTAGAAGTGCCTCAGAGGCAGAAATTACTACTACCATTTATATAATATAATGACTCTATCTGTGTAAAAGGACTCATTATTGTATAATACCTAATCTGAATTGAAAAAATAAATTTTATAACAGTAGAAACACAATAGTTCCCTTGACAATGGAGCTACACAGCTGTTAAAGTGGAACTGGTCTCTACAAGTACATTTAAAGCCACCCAAAATTCCATGTATCTTGTGCCCACTACTGTGTAGAATTTGCTACTAATTCTCTCCATAACTGAAAAATTATTTTTTTCTCATTCAAATTGTTGAAGCCTTTCTTACATATGCTTCCATTAGAAATCCACTTTGCTTCAAAAATCTCATGCTTTTTGAGAAAGGTGGTTGCTAGACAGTTCACGAAAATTTAGAGGGATGATGAACTAATACTGGATTTACTTAATAAAAACAGATCCTCGGAGGAGCTACTGTTTTTGGTCACTTTAGGGTCTCAGAGAGAGTCTTGAGGGAGCTTTGTGAAGCTACGCTGCCTCCGTTACAAACTAAGCCGAAGTCTATTGGCTAAAGATTATTTCCCAATTTGCAAATGTCTTCAGCCACATTATAAGGAATTTGGGAAGAGTTTATGGAGAATTAGATGTTCTTATTCTAGAGTCAGCTCCAGCTTACTTGTTCACTATTATTTTATTCTACTGATCCTTCTAATGTCATTTTCGATGCTTTTCATTTCAGAAAAGAAACATTTTGACAGCACTTTGAGGGAAGAAAATTTACATGGAGCTATTTGGAGGCTACTGAGTCACTAAAAAGCTTTTATGTCCAGCCCATCTCTTTTTCTAGAACTTTTTGATGGTTATTGTTTGTTTTCTCTCTCCCCTCATCATTTTCTTAAAAAAAGAAAAAAATAAATAAAAGTGAATATTATTTTCAACAGAGGAGAACCACTTATGTTTCTCTAAGGAATTTAAGAATTCTTGTTATTCAGTGTTTCCTGAGAATGAAAATCTACTACATTACCACTGTTGATATTCTAAGTAGGGCTCATTTTCCCCTGGTTTATCCCACTGAAGAGCAGGGCAATGACAACAGTAAATCAGCCTTACTTTCACCAGACCTTATAACTATATCAGCTATTGAATAGTGTTGAAATATGAAGATCTAGAAAGTAAGAAATGTGGCAACTTCCTTAAGTGATACAAGACTTAAAAATGCCAATAAGTTCAACTGAGGTCACTCTTTGTTTCATAATGCCCTTCTTTTCACCATACTGCATCCCAGTATTTGTGCCAAGACATATTTCTTCACAGTAAAAGTTCAAAATATAATAAAAATATTGCATCTGAATGTTTTATTTTAATCAGACAACAATTATGTATGAAACCTGACTATAGACCAGCCACTTCCACATATTTATTTAAGACTCAAAATGTTATGAGTGAAATAGCTAAAATAAATGTTAGAAGAACTTTATACTGAGTAGTTCTGAGACAGAATATTTAAAATTACCTTCATTTCAGACTATATCTTTTCCTCAAATTATTTCTCAGCTATACTTTTTCCCAAATTTCTATGTTTAAAATTAAGCACAGAATCTGTCAGTCTAGTGAGCTGCTCATTTTATAATCAATGGAAAGGGAATGACACCTGTAAAATATTGATTCACTCAGCCTAGGCCATAAACCTATGGATGGCTTTGGAGAGGACTCTTATTAAAAAAGGATTTTGGTTTAAAGTTGTCTAAAGTTATATGGGGCTAAACCAAGCCTTTATTGCTCATTTAGACTATATCATCTCACTATTACCATGCAGACATATTTTCATCTTTCAAGATCATTTAAGGTCGAATAAGGAGAGGAGAGTATAGCTTCATAAAACTTAAGTATCAAAGCTGCACAAACATAGCAGATAGAGTCAGCACAGTAATAAATGTCTTGTCAGGACAGAAATCCGCATTATGACAGAGAAATCAAAGTTTCTCTCAGCCAACAAAGTCTGTAGAACTAAAAGTCTGGTCTGACAGTAAGAAATCAGGCAGAGGAAAGGGCTGTAAAATTTGGATGGGAATAGAAAATTTTCATGTGAAAATTTCAAATTAAAACCATTAGGTAAATATATTTAGAGACATATTGTATCCTGGAAGGTGCTAATGGCTGCTGTCACTCAAGAACCTAGCAAAAAGTTAGAGGAGCCATGTTAAATATTGAAAATTTCATATACAGAGGATAATTTCTAATTTCTAAGGAAATTACAGTTAAGATAACTGACATATATGCTATTTTCTCATGTAATTTGTGTTTTTACTACCTCTTTTTCTTGAGATCCTACCAAAAACTGTACTGGAAACGTGAGGTCTCTAAATCTATCAATCAGCTGCATTTGCTCTGCACTTTTACAGTGTTGTTGCACTAAATATATTAGGTATATCTCTTTGGTCCTCTTGGGTCCCATTTTTTTTTTTTCTCCTAAAAATGGGCTTTGGAGATGAAGAAGGTTTCCTTGTATCTCAACAAGTAGAAGGAAGAAGAATGTACTGAAAATAATCCTTATTATTTCCTTCTGCTCCCACTTCAGTATAGTGCCACTTTAGAAAACAACAACAGCTGTTTCTCCTGCTAGGGTGGGGTCCTACTTATACCTTTCCGTCAGAAATAAGGTCCTTGGCTGATTTCTATCTCACAGAATCATAGAGGAGCTTTAGTTGGAATAGACCTCTGCCGATCATCCAGTTCGATCTCCTGCTTAAAGCAGGGCTGACTTCAAACTGGATCAGATTGTTTGAAGCCTTTAACACTAAGGATGGTTCCACAACCTCTCTGGGCTCTTACCTAAAGTGCTGTAACACTTCCATAGTGAGGAACTATTTCCTTATGTATCACTGAAATATCTTTTGTTCAAACTTATGCCTATTGTCTCCTGTCCTTTTGTTCTGTATTCCGAGAATAGTCTAGCTCAATTTTTTTGTGACTGAAATTAGATCTTTGCTTAGTCTTCAGGCTACACAAGCCCAATACTATCAGTCTCTCCTTATTAGCTGTATGATCCAGGCCCCTTACCATCTTGCCAACGGTGTTTTGGATTATCTCTGTTTATTGATATCCCTCTGATATTGTGGGGGAAGAGGAAGGGCAAGGCTGAAACTGGACACACCTTTGAGATGAGATATGGTCACATATGTGCCAGAGGTAAAGAAATACTCTCTTTCCTCCAACCGAGTGGCTACAGTCCTGTTAGTATCACCCATTTTGCAGTTAGCTTTCTTTGGCACAAGAACATGTTCGTGATTGCTGTCCAGCTTGTTGTCTACCAGGACCCCCAGTCCCTTTTCTGCAGAGCTCTCGCTTAGTCAGTCAGACCCCAACCTTTTTTATTATTATCCTCCTAGTGCAGGACTATGATTAATCTTTGCTGAAATTCAGGCGTTTCCTGCTGACCCAAGTCTCCAGCCTGTCAAGGTCCCAGTGAAGGACTCCTGGACCAACTCTCCAGCACATCAGTTGCTCTTCCCAATTTGGCGTGGTTTGCTAACCTGTTGGATGGGTATTCCATGCCATCATTCCTCTCTTTAATGAAGAATTTAAGAAGTTTTAATTCCAACATCAGTTAGCATGGAGTGCTACTAGTGTTCCACTGCCAGTTTGACTGTGGGCCTCTGCCATTAGTCTTTCAGGCTAGTAGTCCAGAAATTTTCTGATCACTCCTTCTGTCCAAAATATCTTTCTTCTGTTTAGAATATAGGATATTGTGCTGAGAACCTTATTAAAGTCAAGATAAACTTTCACTGCTCTATCTTCTTGTCTGTGGAGTTAATCATCTCATCATAGCAAGCAGTCAGGTCGGTCAGATACAGTTTTCCACTCAAATTAATTCTGGCTGTTGTTCCCAGTCACTTTCTTGTTCTTCATGTGCTTGTAAATGGCTTTCAGAAGATTTTACTGCAGTGCTTCCCAGGGACTGAGTTTAGACTGACTAGATCCTCCTTGATATTTTTTCTCTTGCCTGTTTTCCTCTGTCAATGTGAGGCAGAAACCTTCCCTGTTCCCAGACTGAGACTCTATTACACCCTTCTCTTTTCCTTCTTAACCCCTTCAAAAGTAGAATTACTCTTCATTCCTCAGATCCATATCTTATGGTGAGAAAAAATTATTCATGTGGGTAGCAGTGAGTCTGTGACATGCTGAAGACTAAAATGATGAATAAGAGAGGGTTGGTTTGGGA
The DNA here is from genome assembly GCA_032273925.1 of Rhynchotus rufescens. Taxonomy (NCBI): domain Eukaryota; kingdom Metazoa; phylum Chordata; class Aves; order Tinamiformes; family Tinamidae; genus Rhynchotus; species Rhynchotus rufescens. Next base: position 8,132 of record JAVCKT010010089.1, on the reverse strand, counting down.
TTTGGCCACCTCCTATTCACTTTCGTGAACCCCATTTAAGGTACTATTTAGGGTCTCAGTTGGCTTCCCTAGCTGTGAGATTTTTTTCTATTATCACATAGGAAGTTTTTTGGATATGAGAAATCTTTGCTTCAGATTCATTAAAATCCTTTCCTTCCTTTTACTTTTTTAAAAGGATTACCTTAAATTTCCGTACGTATCTATAGGCAAAATTAATTCAGTATCATTTTTCAGATTTCAAAGTGTTAGGTATGAGCACAATTGTTCCTTACTAAATACTAAACATATTTTCACATACAGATGATCTTTGTAGTCTGTGAAATATCCTGAACATAACAGATTAGTTTTGTTACAAGAGACTGTGTCTCCTGTAAATTCACTTAGGACTAATCATTTTTATCCTTAGAAAGGAGTTTACTTGTCCTGTCAATAGAAGAAAAATATATGTCATTTAAAACTTGTGCTTATTAAGAAGAGGTTTAATCTTCCTATTCCCTTAGATGTACCATAAATATTTTGTTTTTTTCACATTCTATCTGACGGTAAGCTAGGCTTTCCATTTCATGTGTATGCTCCTAGTTTCTAGTAATTTGCTCTGCAGTAAGGGAAACAACAACAAGACAAGATATGTTTAGATGTATCTGAGGTTATACTTCAGCGTTCAGAGCTTTCCGAAAAAGGCCTTGTTAGCTGTCCTTCCATTTCAGATCTGACAGTCCTCACCCAAATTGTTCAGACTCTTTTCAAAACAGAATCTTTCTTGTGGTTTTCTGAAGAATATTTGACATTTGATCAGAAACTTCAGCAGCTGCTGGTTCTGAAGCTCTTTCTGTGAGAATTGCACAGCTGGTTGTGCTGCAGTGGTACTCGCTGAACTCGTTGGATCAGCAGCTGTTCCTTTCCCCTTCGTCCTGGGAGGACATTCACTCACGTGGTGGCCACTAGGTCCACAGTTTCCTGTGTGGGCAAGTTGGTCTCCAAGCCTTGAAGGTAGCAAATCTGAATTCTGCCAAAATCTCAGACCGTCAGAACTGTCCTCTCTTCCTCATTGTAAAGTACCCGTCCTCCGTAGGTCACCACAGCGATACAACAAAGAAGGTTTCATGGTTGTGTGATTCTGTGCTCCCTTTTCCCAGAAAGCAAAAGTGCAGTGGTCTATTGCTCTCCCAGCCCTCCTCTGCCTCAGGTGACCACTGATAGGATCCTAATAACTGTTTCTCGGATACCAGTAAGATATTGGTCATGGCTTTCCTTGCAATCAACACTTGCACATGTATCTTCCAGCTAATTGATAGGATTCTTTAACATGTAACAAAATAAAATGGAAACATGGAACCATGGGTGAAATAAATAAGTAAACTAACCCTTTAAAAGTTAAAGAAATGTCAATACTATTTGTGATAATCACTCAAGGATAAATGGTAGAGCACATTAAAAATCTCACATCATTACTATGTACAAATGAAATATTTCTCTGGGAAGAAAATTACAGTTGTTTTCTATCTAGTGTCAGTACAGGTTATTGAAAACACATTGATGCTTTATTTACATTTTTGAGAGCTTAAAGTGTCAGGATGTTCTTTATCTATTTGATTCACCTTTGAAAAGAAGGGAAGAGGAGAGAACTGTGTTAAATGTCTGGCATTTTTATAGATAAAATTATACTTTTCTCCAGCGAAAATCCAAACCACAAATTACATACAATTGACCAAACTGATTCCTGTGACTTAGTGAGGCCAAGCATCAAAATAGGAGAATTCTTGCAAATCAGAGCCATATGAAAAAAAAAAATCTAGTCAAAAAAACAGCCTGTCATTCCTCTTACAAAAGGCACCTATGCAAGAAACGAGGGCATGATTATTTGTCTTCATGATGAGAAATAAATAATGTTCCCACCCACCACTCATCCTAAACGCAATGAGCTATTGCAGTTATTCAACTACAGAGTGGATCCTATAATGACAATATTCAAGCAGGAGAATGAGATGAAAGAATATTGACCCTTGCAGTTAATATGTGTTCATAGCCTCCAATGAGAGGATTGAAGAACCCACTCACAGCTGCTTTCTCTCCTGAAAAGCTGCTGCACAATGGGGCAAAACACTAAATTCTTTGGAAACACTGTAGAATCATATTCATGGAGGCTCTCCACAGCCTCCACAGGAAAATTAGTATTTGCATTTTTATTATATAAACCTTTCTTTTTTTTTTTTTTTGTAGGTGTTACATCCTACCTATAAATATTTCCATTGTTTTGAAACATATTAAAGAATGCAAGAGTCTATTTGGTCTTCTAAGTCTCCTGAATCCTAATACCACTTATAATTTAAGTTACATTATATGTATTTTTAACTTACATATTGTAAAATACAGTTCATGGCTTTGAGATAATATTATTCTACAAGATTTCAAAGAAACAAAAACAGCAATGAAGAATATCTTTAAAGTAAATAGTGAATAACTTTTAGTTGAAGCCTTGATTTACCCCATTTAAGGCATTTAATTGAGATGTCTAAATTTAGAGATTAGTTTCTCTGTGCTCCTTCTTAAATCAATGGAGCGACAGAAGCATTTTCAGAGTACCTCATGCCTGGACTGATATTCAAAGATGCTTTTGCTTTTGCTGTTGAGAGAGCTTAGCATTACTAAGTTCCCATGATAGATTTCTCTGGTCAATGTAATTGGGGCAGAGGAATTTAGGCTAATTATTTTTCCTTCTGTTCTATTAATTGATAGGTCTGTTTCTCAAATAAAGGAATTGATATAATGGAAGGAATTTATTGCAAATAAAATACATATTGCAATATGAACTAGGAGCTGCAAGGAGACTCTATAATGAACAGCACTGTTTAAGCAACTGTTCTGAAAAGGACCTCAAGGCATTTGATCTATTAATTAATATTGAACAGCCATGGGAGAAACAGCCATCGACCTTTCTGCCATATAAATCAACTGTTTTATATCCAGGGAGTAGATAGGCAAATCTCAAGTTCTTCCAACATTGTCCATATACTGTGTACACGGTCCAAGAAACAGACTTGCTCATCTTCTTTGCAGCTGCTGTATTTCTTTGAAAAAAAAAATAGAGAAAAAAAAAAGCTTTCCTAATAGCAATTGCTATGAATCAGATGAATCATTCATAGTCAAGTTAAATGACTCTGAATGAAGATGTAATCTTTCCTATTACAATCATACAGGAGATGAAAAAGAAGCTGTTTATATTGTAGAACGGGGCACACTATGGAAAAGTTTGACAATACTCTTTAAGCAGCCGTTTCTTAGTAAAAGCTCTCTTGCCTTCAATGTCACTGCTAGTAGCGCTCACATCTTTAAACATGATCTGTTTGTTCTTGATTTCTTTTGAATTTTAAAGTGAGCAATTTTTTATAGTAGCTTATCAGTAGAAGTCTGACTATCTTATATTTCATGCTGGGAGTACCTCAGAATTGTATTGAAATTCAATTGATAGACTTGTAATGGAATTATTTCTGGAGTTGGTTCTGAATAGATTAATATTCTTATTTGCTTTCTCTTCTCCTCCTAAAAATGTGCCAACTAATCAAAAAATATTGTGCTCTATGCAAACTCTGGATGTTTTATTAAGTCATATATTACTTTAAGAGTTCCAGTAATGGCTATAAGGTTCTCTGTGAACTTCTAATTATAACATCTTGGACATCTTGGACTTGGTTACTTATCAAATCCTTTCAACTTACCAGTGGACCCACGCAAAGGATTTATCAAAAAGTAGAAAATCAACAGAGAACTATGAAGGGAGAATTATGTGCAAAATCAGAGGTTTTGTCCCTGGATAAACAACAAATATATGTCCACTGAATTAAATTAAAAATATTTATCTTTAAGCAGCGCATCACACAGCCTCTGCCAGCCCTTTACTCCCCAATGGGAAAAGTGAGCCAGCATAATTATTAAACAGATTAGAGATCTGGAAGGAGAGGAGAGAAAGGAACTTCTCCTAAATTCTTTCTGCAGCACAGTATATCCCATTTTAATTGAATGAGTGCAACCATGTTTTCTAATGTTCATTAAAAGAATAAATTCCCCTACTTTTATCTGTAGGATAATTGCAAAATTATGGAGAATTTGTAGGGAATTACCTTAAGTACAGTCAGTGATAAAACAGCGTTCAGCTCAGCTGTTGGTACTCAAAAGTAGGATTCAGGTTGAAGTCAGATTTCACTACCTTTTAGAATTAAAATAAAATTTCCCCAGAGTATCTAGCTTTTTTTTTTTTTTTTTTTTTTTAAAAACCAGGCAAAGGACCCACCAAAAAACAGCACAAATTTAT
>JAVCKT010010088.1:0-20736 GCA_032273925.1 Rhynchotus rufescens | reverse complement strand
AGAAAAAAATGACTATTTTATGAGAGTCCCAATTCTCATCTCTGTCTGACACTAGCAGGGCTGAACAAAACCAGGTCCTCCAGCACCTTCCACCACCAGGACAGTGGACAACATCTTTAAGAGGGTCCAAAAAAGCACTGACTATGGCGAGTGATTTAGTCCAAGTTAGAAAACATGATCATTTGATATACAAACATAAAAATACAGCAAATTGAGTAAAAGAACTAATGTATTTGCTGTGTTCTGAGCTCTGCATTCCCGCACAACTATATATTTAGCTGGAATAGCCTTCACAACAACAAAGAAAGAAAAGGAAGAAAATGAATGAAAAAGAAGAAAATGCTAGAAAAGACCTATGAAATCAGCTACAGAAAGGGAGAAAACAAAGGTTAAACTGAGCACAAACAGCTCTTGAACCACCCAGTTCAATGTTGCTCTTTAAGAAGTGCTTGCTCCTTCCAACGGATGCGGGAGAACAACAACCGCATTTGCGCCTTCCCGGGCCCTGGTTGTTACACGCTTGTGCCCGCTTGCTTTGCTTCTGGAAAACATCAAACCGAATAAAAAGCCAGTACTTTGATTTCCTGACCTGCCTGGTAAGTTGCTCTTCCAGCCTAATCTATTTCCAAATATTTCTAAAAACTCTGAAGACAAAGCTGAGCAGAACCAGCTTTGACCCTGATTGTGGCAATGGTGGCCATGCTGTGAAAAGGTGAAGCAAATAGAAAATGTGTATTAGCTATGTGTGCATACGTGAAAATGTGTATTATCTAAATCTGTGAAAGCCTGCTACAGCAGCTTTCATCTTTAAATAGCTCCCTAAATTGGATTTAGCTCAAAGTCAGCAATACGTAAAATATACTCTTAATTATGTACAGTTCTGGTAGAATAAACTTATTTTCTGCAAGTCAGGATGATGCCCTTTTGCAGGCATCTTTGGACAGCAGCCTCCCGGGCAGCCCAGGTGTCCAGGCCTGCGTCTTTGGCAGCGACTGAAGCAGGGCAGAAGGCAGGCCGGCATGCCTGGGAATCCGGGATTGCTGTGCACAAGTGACAGGGCAGCTGTGCCCCTGGCACGGGGGCGCTCGTATGGGCTGCTGTGCCTTGTGGCTTTGCTCAGCACCGGCATATTACTGTTGCGGGTCAAAAACGCTTGAACCTCACACAGATCGATCGGGGAAGATCTCCTCAGCTGTACTTGCAAGACAGTCGCTGGGCCTCAAGCTTTTTCCTCAGGGAGGTATATTGTGCCAGGGAAGTCAGGAAAGTCTACTTTAAACTTCTTTATCGTATTAAATTGCCATAATTCAAAGGGCGGCCCCTTGGGGTCCGGCCGGCCGGGCTGCCCGTGCGCGGTGCTGCTGGACATGGGGGCCGTGGCGAGCGGCTGGCGCGGCGCAGGGCGGCCGCGGGCGAAGCCGCTTCCCTGCCCGCCTTGCTCGCGAGGGAAGGCGGGAAGGAGGGAAGGGAGGCGCACGATGCCGCTCCTCCGCGTGCCTCCCTGCCGCCGGCTGGTGCTGCCGGGCTCCCGAGGCTGCAGGGCTCTCCGGGAAGCTGCGTGAGGCCCGGCCCACTGAGCCTTTATCAGATGAACTCTGGTCCACAGCACCATGTTCACACAAAAGCCCAGTAGGCCCAAACAGGAACTCGTCAAGTTCCTGTATAAGTAGAAAATTCCACAGCAGTTACCAGTTTGCTTTATCTTGTGGCCAAAACATGGGCTTCAGACTTAAAAAGGTGGTAGAGAGAAGGTCACGAGTCCTACCACTTCATACTGCTCTTGCGGCACTGGGGCAAGACGAGCTGGCTTAAGGCTTTGGCCAGAACCTGAGGGAGAGACGGGAAGGGGCAAGGGACTTGTTCCCTCCTGCCCTCTCCAGGGTGCTCTTTATCCTGCTTCAGTCACAGGGTCCCCCAGAGCCGCGGAGGGAGCACCACAGGGCTTGGGAAAGGCCCTTGGGACTCGTAGCCACAGCGCAGGATCTTCTTATCAATGTGACTTGATAAGAAGAGCACAACGTGTTCCCCTAAACTGAACCAGGGCCCTTGTTTCATTGCAGTTTACAGCACCCTGCCCTGTCATACCTGCTGGGCCCAGTCTGTAGATTGATACGTGCTCTTTCCTGGACTTGCTGTATTACCTTGTACTTCTCCATTAAGCTGTCCTCAAGCTGCCTATTGCCTAAATTTTTGTCCTTATGAATCACTGAAAATACTTCTCCACAAAGACGACTTGCAAGATCTGCAAATCATTACTTTGAACTCCTCGTATGCTAATGTCTAATCCTGATTTTTGCTATTATATAAATCCCCATGTAATAATGTATAATTGCAAAGACTCTTGTGATACTCACCTGCCTAACACACCCATCTGCTCTGCAGGGCTGCTCACATGAATATACTGAGGCAACAGCAAGAATTTCAAGATCAAAGGCCTAGCGTGTTATTTTCTTCTCGGTAGTTTAAAGTAAAGGCAGAGAGGTTAGTGACTGGTTTCCAGCAACCAGGATGATTATGTCTCGAAGAGATAGAACAACCATATTCTATCCCCCGCCCCCAAAAAAAACCTACCAGGAGAGCCGAGAATTGTGGCTGCTGCAAAATTCACTTACTTATTTGCTCTAACCATACTCCTCAAGCTGTCCATACTTCCTTCTGTTGGCTTACATTCGGCTGGACCTTTTTCATGTACCAGCTGGTATTTACCCCCAGTGTGACACATTGTAGATAAACTGACACAGACTATGCCCTCTCTCCAGTCTTACACTGATTACAAACACTGTCTATGATAAATAAACAAACAAAATCAGGCTACGCAACTGATGTTCGTCTTTTTTTTCCTTTTTTTTTTAAAGGGCTGAATTTGCAGGAGAAAAATGCTAAAAAAGAACTTTTTAAAATAAATATATACATTTCTTTTGGTGATTACTAAATATATTCAATAACATGTTTCAGCTTTTTCATCTCCTGAATTGTGAGGTAATTTCAGTTACTCAGTATGCGGCTGTTCCCATAACTGGGGCTAGCTTACCCCTGACGTTAACAGGAGTCTTGGTGAAAAAGGGAGGACTGGCCCAAGTCCCCCATCCTGCCAAATCACATGAATAGTTGATATTCAGGGACCTCCAGTTTTGCTTCAGCATCTTTTTTTTCTCTGTCCTTCTGCAATCTTCTCCCTTCAGTAAGAATGTTTTTAAAACTTGAGCTCTTCATTTCCAGCCGATGTTGAGGGTCTGCATTTGAAAGGGATAATTTCAAAGGGAATAATAATTTTTCATTAGCAAACCATGAGTGCCAACAAAACCAGGAGACAAAAAGGCAAAAAAGGCAGCACAGAGCAGCCTGCTTTTCAGCACCATCGCTGTCATCTTCTTCCCTGAGCTTTTAGTGTTTGGGGGCATGTTTTTGTAGCTGTCATTTTTTAAAATATCAGTGAAACTAGACTAGGGAGCTCTGAGAAGGGTAAAGGGAGCCAGTCCTTCCATTTACTAATTTGTGGGAATTCAGCTGTAGCATTAACAGCCGCTTCTTCCACAGAGACAGCCCAGCATTATCTACACACACCTTAGAGCACAGGCCGGGGAGAAAACCGGCAACACCGCGTTTCACACGGACACTGTTTGCAGCCCGGGGCTCGGCCTGCAGGCAGCCTGAGCGCTTGTTCTTGCTCCTTCCCAGGGCCGAACCTTCTCCGCGCCGGGCGCCGTCCGCGCCGCACACGGAGGGAAGGAGCCGCACGTCGGGCGACGACCCACGGGGGTGTTGAGAGGGGCACGGGGAGGGTGGCGGGCAGGGCTGCCCTCGCGCAGGCGGGAAAGTTATGACTTGGTGGAGAAGAGGGACAGTGTGAAGATCCCTCCCGAGCGTCTTGAAAGGCTTCAGAGAAACGCGGGTGTAAAACAAAGCTGTTGGAGAACGTGAACTTCCATTCCAAAAAAAGACTAAGTTGAAAGTTTAATGTACTTTGAGACTGGGAGAAATACAAGAGCTTTCTGCTAAAAGCTTATGCCTGCACTGTAAACCCTGGGCATGTAGTAGCTATATCTTTCTCAATTCAATTCAAAAAAAAAAAAAAGATCTAGAGGAATCTACTTCCATGCTTGCAAAAAGTACTTCGTACTAGAATTATTTTACCGCAAAGCAAGGAAGCTCAACCTCTCCTTCAAAACAGTGATATAATCTTGAACACCAGAAGAGATAAAGTCAGAATTTACAAATATTCATCCACTACAGTAACAAGAGATGGTCACTTAAAGTGAATAATAATTTGGGAAGACTAAAGGCCTTTTTCTTTTCCTCAAGAAAGCACAATCAAAAAAAAAGTTTAATCAAAAAAACTTTAGCATAAAGGCTAAACTCCTGAAAAGTGTCAGATTTTCATAGTATTTAATAGCCTCACCCGTAATCATTTTTGCATTAAAAAGCATATATCTTACATGACTGTAAGAAAGCTTAATTAATATTGCAGAGACTTCATCCACAGTGCTCAGATGAAAGACAAACCTGGTACGTGGCTTTGTGTGACATCCTCTCTTCTTTAGCAATCTATAGAGAGGCCTCAGTTAGCCTTAAAATGAACTTCCCTACTTTTAAAGCAAAAAGACAAAATTTTCTAATAGGAAGCTCTTATAACCAAAGAGTGCCAAAATAAGCACGGGAAGGGCCAACTAAACTAGCCCTGGAGGAACAACACAGAGCTCACATTTTACCTTGTGCAAAGGTCTGATACTTTTGTATGGAAATTCGCCCGACAGCCCCGTGACAGCAACTTTACAGTTAATGTAAAATAACAGGGTATCTGACGTGCACCAGGACTACGGCTGTCCGTGGAGGCCAGGTCATGCCAGCCTCAAATTTGGCCACAGAATAAATCACGGTAAGTGCTCCAAAAAGGAGAAAAGACAAATCGGATCCGAATTGAAATTGTCAAGTAAGATTGTATTTTACACTAAATAGGTCTAATGGAAATATTTACATAAGATTCCCTTATAATTTGGCTTCCCGAAGGAAGCATTAAAGAAGGAGGAGCACACTTGCTCTCTTTCTGCCAAACAGCTTTTTGCTAAGGGTACATTTGGCGAGGTACTTTTTTTAAGCCTTGAACTAACAGCAAGCACGTTTTCTTGCAAGAAACATAAGTTTTGCTTCCCTGAAGTTTCAGTTTCTTGACTGCATAAATTTAACCTTGCAACTACAACACATCCTACCTCTAGAACTGGACAGGATTGAACGCATAAATTCCTAAATTCATAAAACTCCAAAGGAAGTTTCATTAAAGTAAAAATGCCAAAGATACAGAGCTCCCGCTGACTTCTGTGAGAGCTTTCCTGCCTTCTGAGATCCCCCATTTCCACTGCAGCTCTTGAACTGCTCTCCGCCTTCACAGCACTCGTACATGGTATTTCTAATCTCAGATTAAGTATTATTGCTCTGCAATAATACAATAATTATAATAATGCAATAATTATTGCTCTGCAATAATACTTGCACAGATTATTGCTCTGTGAGTATACATGAAAGAATGAAGGATTTCTTCTTATAATAATTCTTATTTTATTCTTATAAATACTCTTATTTATAAGAATATTATTCTTATAAATATTCTTATAAATATTCTTATAAATATTCTTACTTTTTCTTATTTTCTTAAAATTCTTAATATTTCTTGTTTTCAAAACTCAGAACTTGAGGCATTTTTTGTCCATCTCCCCATTCCCCTGAAGTTACCAAAACACTTCATATACAGTATGATGGAAACCCAAAAAGAGCAGCATCCTCCCCTTAAATCTCTCTAATGCAATTCATCTCATGAAGTATTTAAAGTTTTGCATAAAGACGACCCCATTCATGGGGCACATTATTCAGTTCAAAGTGCTGCACAGAAACAGTTAGAAACCCAGTACTGCAGGTAGTCCATAACATCCACAGCATTTTAAGAGCTTTTCCTGGCAATCTGGTACTTTCTGTCCTTCCAGAATGTTACCATTTTGATCCTAGCTCCTTGCACAAGGGTGATCGCAGGGCATTTTAAAGCCACCGTGGCTCTCTTTCCAAGGACTGATGCCGAACAAGCTTTTCTCCCCCAGCTCTGGTAGAGCAGCCCCTGCTGTCTGCCTTTCCTAGCGTTCTGCTGGCCAGGTGGAATTGTTAAATTATAGCAGGCTCCTTGTACATTTGCAGGAATCTGCACAGACATCTGCTTTCTCTGCTCACAAACCTCACTCAGCTGCACTGCTGGAAACGTGAGGGAAGCAGCTTGATTGGTAGAAATAAAGAATTCCTGCTGAATTCCTTTTCCTCACTCATTCTATCACGAACCTTCCCTGGCATTTTGAGCACTCTCTGCTGAGATAGGTGTTTTTCGTTTTCCCTGTTGAAATCTTGTCATACAAGTCCTTTTCTATACATTTGTTTCCAACTCAAGCATCATTTCTGTTTAATGGGTTACATCATGTTACATTCATTTCTGCTTCAAATTACTAGATGGGACACAAACATTGGTTACAAACTGACATCCCACACAATCTCTTTTCAAACAGTAATACGGTATTATTTTCAAGGACAAGGTGCTGACTTCAGATTAAAGAACTCCATAATTTTGTACCATAGCTGATTTTCCCTTAGCACGTGCAGCCAGAAGAGGAGGAATTGCATGTGCAACTTTCTAATACAGGATGCAATGTCCCATAAAGAAAAAGAAAAGAAACTACGACTGTAGTTTCAGACAGTATGAAATATGCAGTGTGACAAGTTATTTTATTTACCAAAGACTTAGTAAGATCATGTCTTAAGTTCCTATTCTGTCTTAAGTTCCTCTTCTGCAGCACATAAAACCACCATTATGAAAATACCGATAAAGGACAGACTGACATTAGCAGCAGCTGGGACAATGATTCTTGCAGGAACACCAAAGTCCAGGACTTCCTCTGCAGGACTATTCATAAGAGTAAACCACATTCTCTGCCTTCTATCAAAAGTCCCTCTCCAAACAGAAAAAAAGTATCCGTGGGCCTGCATGAACCACACTGGGGAGTGTTAATGGTGGGTGCTGTAAACTACAGAACTCCTCATAAATCCAAGGTAGTTTGGTGGCATTTGCCCTACGACCAATCTCAGAACAAGCTGTAATTGTGTATCAGAATTCTTCCATGCCTTCCACAGGCTGTATTCCTGTTTTACAGATTAGGAAACCGATCTCCACGTTAAGTAATTTCACCAGTGTTACACCAACAGGAGCCTGTGACAAAGCTGGGAACAGAATTGTTTCCTCTTGCTGCCTTAAACTAAGGCTCTCCAGTCATCAGTCTCCCTGACACTAGTGTTAGACCTCACCAGAACTGCCCGGCTCCTTCAGAACTCACGCTTAGGCACCTGGTATGATCTGGTGCATGTCTATGGTCCCAGGTCATAGGCATGAAGAAATGGCAAGAATATCAGTCTTTCTACTTTAAAAGACAAACTTTCAATCTATTCAAGATCCTGTAAACTCATGCTCAATACATTTTACATCAATATACACAATGCATACAATACATCTAGGAAGGAAAGAGGCAAGCAGACAAGAGAGGTAATATTAGGTTTTCGATGAGGCAAACACTGTCACCTAGAAGTCTTTACAAAACCAGCAATCCCACAATAACAACTCACTGTTGTTCAACATAAAGTGATTCAGTAAAAAGGTGAAAATTGCTCCTTTACAGCTTCCTCTGTGCTGCTGTACTGCCTTGCTTGGAAAGCCTCTTCAGCGAGGAAAATCACACTGAAACTAATGTACTTGTAATTAGCACAATATAAACCTCACTGTAAAGTCAGTGCACGCAATAAAAAGATCTGTCAGTCAAATCATAACAGTAACAGCCTTAACTCTACTACCTGGGAAGCTGTAATATATCGCATTCTCTCATCACCCTGTGCCCATATGTTTAGATACTCTAGACCTGTGCATATGGAAAAAATCAAGAACTTGTTTTCAATGCCATAAATTTCTGTCCATTTTCCGTGCTCTCCTCAAGTGCGCACTCACACAGCCGATAGGATGTCGCAGAAAGCGGAACGGGCTCATGGGCTGGTCTAATCGCATTACAGGCAGGGGCAGGGAAGCTAAATGGGGCTTGGCGGGCCCTTGGTGCTGCCAAAGAGGCCATCAGGTGCCTTCCCGAAGGCCAGCGGTGCGGTCGGAAGCCCCTGGTAGCTCATCCGGACACGGCTCCAGTCGCCTCCTCCAGCACGGGGCCTGCTCCGCAGCTGGCAGCGCTAGGCCGGGGAATCCAACCAGGTTGCTCCCTGCTACTTTCATTTGCTGGGACAGGAAAGGAAAGTCTATCCCAATTTCTATACGAAAAATAGATTGCATCTGCCACAGCAGTAAAACGGAACGTGCTTCATTTCATAGTGCTGAGAAGGTGATCCTCTGCTCACTGCTGTCAGTGGGAAACAATAAAATTCCAGAGGTTTGGGCGGGTCCAGGCCCTTGAGGCCTTCCCGAACGGCAGCTCACACCAAAACCGTGCGAGCTGGTATTTTTCATGAGAAAAGCTATACTGTAAGTTAAATAACATCTTGACAATTTATAAGTTACAGAAAGTCAAGTAATAATGCACCTGAGCAATTTAAAAAAAAAAAAAAAAAGAGGGAAGTTAAATCTGAGAACATTTCAGTTTAAACACAGAGGAAAACACATAGCTAAAATTAAGTAAGATGGAATAGAAAGAATGCTGTACAAGTTACTAAATTTTAGAATCACCATAATAATTGCATATGCTGAACATGCTCTCACTTTCTTTCTACATGAGCAAACAACATAAAAATGCTGAGGTTTTTTTGGTTAGCAAAACTTAATATAAAAAAGATTTAAGTTTAGAAATATCAAAATTTTGAACATTGTTTTTTAAAAAATTGTCAAAGATTCATTCATATACCTGTTAGAGTGCTGGAAAATTCTGATTAGCTGAGGTACTTTAAGCATAAATCTGTACTGCACTCTAAAATTTGATTTAGAAAAATAAGACAAAGACAGCATGTCCTCTTGCTTCCAAATAAGTAAAACGATTGCTTCTCACAAATACAGATATAAAACTACATATTACAATACATACTACAACTTGTATGAAAGCATTTTGTGACTTCTTATATAAAGTTAACAACCAACTGATAAATGTGGCAGTTCTAGTACAGACATCAAATTCTCCAAAATAAAAAAGGACAGTAATAACATATATACTTTTAGAAAAATTTCTATAGAAAAAAAAAACACACATTTGTTTAATCCCAGTGAATTTCTACAGCTTATTTCCATAGAGAGATATTGCCCAAGATGAAAAATAACACATTCAGCCTTCTTTTAGCAAGTCTTATACCTGCGTGCTCTTGAGACTACGTTCTTATTTCTGCTGGTAGGTGTTACTTAAAGGCATAATGCAGACCATCTGATAAGCATTTTCTAAAGCTGCTGCTTCTACATGAACAGAAAAAATCAGCACCTGGATATCACACTGTAAAGACGGTAATTGAAAACCACGTTAAAAGTACAATAAAGCATCTAGAAGGAAATCTTTGGAGAAGAAGGAGGGATCCTACTCTACATCCGACCCGAGTAAGAGTTGCTGCTAAAGTGATAAACTGAACATACTCTATGAAATGTAATACACAGCAATAAAAACTTGACCTTACTAAACCTGCCCCAAGTTCTTCCAAATGTCTGACACTATCAGAAGTGTTTGGGTTACCTTTTCTTTCCACTGCACATTTACGAGATCACTGTGGCATCGATAAGCAAATTATTAGGGAAATTAATTCTCACAACACTGTCTCAATTGAAAAAAATGCAAGTTTTGCACTCTTTTCCACTGAGTAAAACAGAGCCATTAATTGGAGAACATCGCCACGATTTCTGCTCCACAGGCTTGAAGGGAAACCTCCCTGTGACTGAATTGTCTGGGATTCCCACTGTAGTCTATTACAGTGATAGTAACGGCATGACTGCATCTCCATGTATAGGATATTTTGTGCATCTTTGGATCACATGCTCTTATAGTGAAATAAAAATATAAGTGCTAATTACTTCTCATACTGAAAACCTACAGAAGAGTGAATAGAAATAATGTGTATCTCCCCAAAAATATTTAAAAAACACTGGTGACACTGGCTGCTCCTCAATTCACGACTGTGAGCATACAATCTGATTCTCAAATTTCTGACTGCCTTTGCACTTAAAAGAAAATAGTCCCCTGTTGATATATAACCTAAAGGAATTTTATTAAGTGATTGAAACAGTATATATGTAATCACCAGACAATACAGCAGTATAAACTATTGTTTGCCTCAGTTTTTCCAGAAGCTTTCATTAAAAATATTCCATAAAAATATTCCATTTCATTAAAAATTCCATTTGGATCACTCAGAACTCAACTGCAGATGAAGTTATACTTAATAAAACACATACTATTTAAGCATGTTGTTTCACTGGATGGCCTCCTCCATTGTGTTATGTAAGTATCTTCATACACACCTTACAGAAATTCATGAGAGAAATATCTGGGAGAGAAGCTATATTGTAGTGTTATGGAGTATTTTCTGCCTACAGCTTCACCATAAGTAAATTTTCAATATTGCAATTTGACAAAAAGTACTTCTCAGAAGTACCTTGGTAAAGTTTTATTTCACAAATGGCATCAAATATTTCTGACAGGCTGCAGACCCCCCCTCTGACTTGCAGCGTGGTGCTTGGGTAGGTGGTTATTTCTGGCTCCTTTCTAAAGGCCTAACTGACCTGGGCTGAAGGAATCCGACCAGTTTGCAGCACAGGCAACTGCAAGGCCCAAGGGAAGCTTTACTCCAGGTGCACAAAGAGTTGGAAGCAAGTCTGGAGAGTGGAAAATAAGGAGATTAGTAACACGGAAGTGTAGTGGGTATGAGGAACAGGACTGGAAACAATATTCTATATGGCTACAACAACATCAAACCTTTTTCCTCTGAACTCCTTTTTCCATTAAACTCCTGGGACATTTGAGAGTCTCCTGCTTGTCCTCGCAAAATGCAGTTTTCCGGATGACAGTGTGATGCTCCTGATAGCATTCTGGTTCAGCCTAGCAGGGATTGAATGCTCAGACTGGGCTTTAGTCCACACAAGAGGTTAATGAGGCTAACAAACCACAGCTTATGTCAGGCCTTAAGACACCACATTTAACTGTCAGATGCTTATAACCTAAAATAAATTTTCATAGTCACTCTCAATTAAAAGCCTCATTCTTCTCAGTCATCTACACTAAGAAGAAGATGGTCCAGACCACATTTCCTTTTATTTAATGTCAGCATTATTCTCACAATTCCAGATGGTGCACTGTTTTTCACAAACTGTAATTTGTCTTCATGTTTTTATTAATTGCCCGTGCTGTTTAGTGTAAAAGCCTTCTTTTAACACCTTCTAACCTGTTTTCTACTTTTCCAGCTATATATTATCCTGAAATCCATTTGTACATTTTATTTTGTAATATAACTATGACTACCACAGCGTCTCCTCCAGTACTACCATGTGATTTAGCCCAAGAAATACGCACAAGGGTTGCAGATTAAAATCAGTTACAAGATTAGACAGTACACAGGCAGGAGAGAAATAAATTTGAAAATCCCAATAATTTCCTGCATCCAGCCAGAATACTTAGGTTTTGGATAGTTGTTCCATTTCTGGTAGGACTGCAGTCTGTAAAGCAATAATTATACTGTATCGCACCAGCCCATGTGAATCATACTGATAAGAAGTTTCCAAAAATGGGTTTTATTCATTTCTTACTGTATACTTAGAGGAAGCACAACAGATTTAACCGTATAGTGGAAAAGACACCTAATGATGACCACTGAAGGCGTTTAGCAGAATAATACCTAACAAAACTTTTCCTGCACCAACGTACCAAGAAGTGAAGCAGCATCAGTATTATGAGACATTCTAATTCCAAACAGTATCTGTGGCCAACAGTGAAAAGGAGTAAAAAGAGCTCGATTTCACGCACACCTCACTGCATATTGCTCCCCATTTGCCTCACTGCACAACTGCAGGAACAAACACACTGCGGCACACTCTCCTACATCTAAAAACACACATCAACCTTTAACAGGGTTGATTTAATAATTCTGATTTCAGAATTGCTGCCAAGAACGGTGCCCATTTGACCCACAGTCCTTGTCTGTAGTCCCCCAAATCCATTGTTAGGACTGCGGTTCTCCTAGTGGGCTTGTGAAATTCCTTGTAGTCTGGTAGTTGGGATTAGCTGTGTCTACAAGTAATTTGGTGCACTAATAGTGTATCAAAAGATAAAAGAAATTTGTGCAGGGGACTGCAAGGCCAGACTATCCAAAGTCTAGGATCTTTTCTTTGCACTAAACTTAGCCTGGTCCTCTGCAGCAAATAATCCCAATGTTCAAGACTGTTCAAAAGCTGTTTATACCCACATTGGGGGTTGGAGAGATTTTGCCATGCATTTGAGCACACCACAAGGAACCTAGTTTGAAAGTGTCAGTGGTATCCACTGGGTTCATATGTGGTAACTGGGAACAAACACAAGATGTATTTCAATTCTACGCTAGCAAAACAGCTAGGATGAGGTACGTGTTTAGAGGTACCCTATTTCAGTCTGTTGAGAAAGAATGACATCTTGGCTGACAGTCCAGGAAAAGAACCAAGCACTTTCAAAGCTTCTCTTTGAGTTCCTCAGTAAATTACAATGGCAGCAGTCATTTCATCTAGCACTACCATCTTGCCTACACTCGCCTTGCTTTGAAAATCCACACATTCCCTGTTTTCAGCATAACAGAATGGTGCCTGAAATCATGACACTTAAAACACTTGCAAAGGTCTCTGGCTGATGCCTATAATTCACTTATATCTAGGTGTAGAGAACAATTATAAGAAGAGCTAATGCTACTCACAGAAGCAATCTTGAAACAAGCTACAATTATAAAACTTCTTTTGTCCATGGGGAATCCTAGTGAGATACAGAAACTTCCCAAGGACAAAAAAGACTCTGGCAGACCTTTTGACTTTGCTTGCATTGACTTTGCTTAGCACCTCTCATCTGGAAACAGCCACCTCAAAGAAGGCATCTGACATTTCAGA
Organism: Rhynchotus rufescens; assembly: GCA_032273925.1. Taxonomy (NCBI): domain Eukaryota; kingdom Metazoa; phylum Chordata; class Aves; order Tinamiformes; family Tinamidae; genus Rhynchotus; species Rhynchotus rufescens. The sequence goes on along the minus strand of JAVCKT010010088.1, from coordinate 7,628 downwards.
AATCTAGAAAAGCAAGATTTAAGCCTTGAGAGAGGAAGTATGTCAGCATACAGTGCCCATACGGTAGGCTGCAGGTCAGGGACCTTCTCACTGATCAGAATTCAAGACTGCTCTGAGTGAACATGTCCATTAGCTAACGACATACAGCACATATCTGGATATGAAATTGCTGAACCTCCTAATAAAGACATTTACCATCACGTTTTAAAAAACAGAATAGTTGAAAATGTCATAGCTTACAGGTCAACCTAAAAAATCCTCCATTGGTTTCCAACCAGAACAATTTGCTATATAAATAGATGCTTAAACATGTGGCTTTCCCCCACTGCCCTACCTCCCTACGACCCAGAAGTGCTATCCACACAGACCTCTCCCAAAGGCAGAGAGGAACTTTAGGTGCGTTTTGCAGAAACTTTTCAGTAGCAACTTTTTGCACCACTTACGTCGCAACTCGCACAGCACTTCCAAAAGCTGCAGTGCCCTGGGCTGTGAGGCTGAAACTGCCTCGGCAAAAGAGACTGTGTTATGCCAGGAAGGAACTCCACTGAAACCAGCCCTGCTTCAGAATTCTACACCAACACGGTGGTGTAGTTCTTCTAAGTTAGAAGCACTGCTTTAAAAACAGGAGGAGCTGCTTCAAGGAGTAGGAAGTGAACAGCTTTACCTTTCTCTTTTCAGCTGTGAATATTTTTATTCACTGCTGTGTTTATTCAAACATTGTCAGATGGCCAATAAAAGAAACTCCAGCCATAAATACTGCATCTAAAACTTATGTTATATCTATCATCTTATGTTACATCTATCCGCATCTATCTTATGTTACAGTTACAGAAGCTATTTGAATGCTATACCATATCAGAAGCACCTTTCTTTCCCTGAAATCCATTCTAAGTACTACAGATTCATATATTCCTCTGAGATGGTAATAGCAAAATTAAACACTTTTTCCTACACATTTTATTAAAAACAATGTTTTCCTCATATCTTTATGAATACCTAAGCTCAATTCCAGAAAGAGCACTCAGGATGTTAAGTTCATTTTAGGTATTATTTCAAAGTTCAAGTCTAGTAGTTGGGTTCCAAAAATCCATGCCTTACAGTCCATAAGCACCTTCTTTTCTGCTCATTCAGATATTTATGTTTCTGGGTTTTCATTGTTCCATAATCATCAATGTGGCCAAGCAGAGCATCTTTGCTCCCATCTCATGCCTAACCCTGTCTAAGTTGTAGAAACCCATGAGACAGTCAGTTCACAAAGCAATTTTCATGGAACACCTGCCATCCCCTGAATACTGAGGTCAGCAAGAAATACAACAGCCACACTTAATATCATTAATAAATATGGCCTGTAGTACCACACATCTTTATGTAACAGGTTAGCTCCTAAACACTCGCACGGTTTGTGTTCCATGTCGTCCAACTGCAAGCTTCACCTAGTTCTACACTGCTTAATACCTGTTCAACATATCATTGTGGCAACCTTCACACGGCTAAAAACTGATTCAGTTGGATCAATGTTCTCTTGCTCATGTTACTGAGCACATCAAACTGCCATTTCCATCTCACATTTGTTTCCTGTCTTATCTTCTCTCCACTTATAATGAATCTCAGTAATTTGGCCCTTTTTTCCCCATGCTTTTCTATGTATTTACAACCTTATATTTGTGTCTCATTGGCTAAAATGCTTGTCTTTTATCAACTTCCTCTTTGGAAGTCATGACATAAAAGCCTCACCTCCTTTATTCCAGGTCTTTTCCACAGAGCCACAAAAAGATGTTTTTCCTCCTCCTCTCTTGATTCAGATTTCAGGTCCTTATATGAAATCTTCTGGCCCAATGTACATTTAGTCTTGAGTCCAAGGCACTGAATAAATTTGTTGTGGGATAAAACATAGGATTTCTCTTTAATCAAAGCTGTAATTTCTAAAATTAGCTTGAAATTTGGCCATATCCAGATAAAATGGGAACCCAAACTAGCTATCTTTATCCCTATTAAGGTTCCTGCTGTTATATTTCTATATAAAATACGTTTGAATTGTCATGTCTATTTCCAGTACTAATGGACACACAGTACTTCTGTATCTACACAGTCATTAAGATTTCTTTTAGAAAGAAATATGCTCTTAAAAATAAATAAAATCAAGTATTTTATAATCTCTATCTAGGTCAACAATTATTAATGAACACCTGTGAGTTATTATTACTATTTTACCATATTTTTAAAGCAAATCAATAGTACCGCATATAACAGAACCTGCTTCAGAAGAGAGCTGGGACTGTTTAGCAGGAGAAGGCTCAGGGGAGATCTTACCAATCATAATCTAATCAATCATATCTCAGTAGTGGCCAGTGACAGGACAACAGGCAATTGGTATAAATTAAAACACAGGCAGTTCCATCTGGAACAGGGAATCTGGAACAGGGAAGAACTTCTTCCCTGTGAGGGTGCCAGAGCCCTGGCACAGGCTGCCCAGGGAGGCTGTGGAGGCTCCTTCTCTGGAGATCTTCCCAACCCGCCTGGATGCCGCCCTGTGCTCTGGGTGTCCCTGCTAGAGGGTGGGACTAGAGGATCTCTATAGGTCTCTTCCAACCTTAACCATTCTGTGATTCTTTGCTTCTATGGATGGGGTCTTCCATCACTATTTTAGGCATTGGAAATAATGACTTATTATTCACAGCAGATTTCAATCTTTTCCATTTGCTTGATGTATAGAACTAATTTCCCATCTCTTGCCTGTGCAGTTCAATGCTGAAGTTGACCTTCCTCTTTCAACTGTATTTTGTCCCTGCTATTACGTCCCTCTTGTGATCCTAAATACTCTTCACATCATCACCTGTTCCTGTTCCCATGCTGTTTAAGTCACGTAATAAGAGGACAGTGGTCTCAGGCGTTCCTTTATTCTAAGCTAGATAGGTTCCTCTTCAGAATCTTCTGTAGCTCTTCTGTCAAGCACTGTGGCCTTTGGGAGGAAATGTTGTAGAATAGGCTAATAAGATGTCTTTCTTGAGAGAAAAGAAAACACACTTTTCCCCTGAACTGCACCTTCCAGCACCTTCCTGGATTCGTTCTTTAAGTTCAGATTTTGGCAAAATGTCCTGCTTAAACATTGTTCAGCATTGGTAACTAGTGTGGTCTTACTGTCACCACTTGCTTGTGAACGATTATAGAAACTTTCCAGTACCAGGGAAAATACTGAAACTGTTGTCCATTGTCTTGTCTTGAAATGCAGAACGTGCAGATGGGAAGCCATGAGCTTAAGCTAGCAGTTGTTGGTGATTGTTTGTTCAGATAAGCCAAATATTGCTTCAGAGTGTGCACCTCTGCATCAGAGGTGATGCAAACCACGCAGTCTTAATATTAACAGCAGAAGACAGAGATGAACTGCAAGTACCTCTGAAGTTGTGTAGATTCTCCAACTTGCTTTTGTGGCAGGTGTTTTATCAGTTCCGTGTTTTTACTGTCAACACTACAGCTGGTCTTCCTTGATAAATTTAAGAGAAATGCATTTCATGTCTTTAAAATGGGTTAATTAGTTTGCATTTGATAAAACATGCCTTGTCTTTTCTAGTTTGTAAATGTTTCTAGGATGATAATAATCAAAAAGAGTTTGAAAATAGCATGCTGTTAGGATAGTGCAATGTGTCTTAAGTTTTCATATGGTTCTTCAGTGGAACAAAAGTTGGATTTTCAACTGACTGAAAGAGTGAGTAGCCTTGCTGAATAGTTAAAGACGAAAAAAACCTAAGCAGCTGTTATTAGTCAAGCTAGTTTAATTCGATTAAACAAGCTACCCTGTCAACATTTTACATCTCGTAAGGTTCTTTCTGTTTGATTTAGCTTGCTGAAGCAACACGTGCAGTTTGGTTGCCAGAACTGAGAACTTGTTTGGCAATGAGCTTCTCAAACCGGTACCCAACATGTAACACATATCTTGATTATTTGAGTTCAGGTTTTGCTACTTTATGCATGCCAGTGGCCCAGAATGGCCATCTCCCTGTGCATTCCTGATGAGGTTTGATTTGAGCCCTGCCACGTGGCTTAGTGCGGTGACAGTGGTCACCCAAGGAAGCAGCTGAGCTTGTCCCTTAGACCAGCAGTCTTATCAGGAGCAAATTCCTACGCACTTTGAGCATGCCCACTTGGATGTGGTATAATCTCTTGAAGTGGTGATGAATTACTTAAGATACTTTCTTTATAGATCAGAATGACTTCAGGAGGGATATCTGATGCTTCATCAAATAATATGTTAATGATAAATTACCTCAGTGACAAAATAATATGTTCTGCATTACATAAAATTAAAGTTACACTTCAGGATAGGTAAGCAATTAAGAGGGTGTTTGGCCTACCAGTTTGGCTTTTCTTCTGCTGAGCTGTAAATAAATGCTCTTAGTATATGTACATATAATGAAAGGCTTGACATACACTAAGTGGGAGAAAGTGTTTCACCTATATTTAAAATAACAATGCACAAAAGGGGCCTGATACGGAGGATATGTGAAAGCAGTGTGAAATCTGAATAATTCCCTGATCATCGTGACTGCTTCTGTTTTTATAATTTGAGCATATAAAGCAGGCTTGAGTATTTGAAGGAGAGTCAACCCCAATAGAACTCCTAAAGTTTTAAAATTTGTGCAAAAATATAGCTCTCCAAGTATTGAATAAAGACAGTCTAAGTATATTGTAAAGACAACACTTGGATTTCCTAAAAGATCTTTGGTCTTCAAATCCTTTTTTTTTTTTTTTTTTTTTTTCCCCTTTCTCCTTATTAAGCTTCGTTCTGGATTTGAAGAGAATGTCAGCTTTGTCTTTCCAATCTTCATCTTTGCTTTCCATGAATCTCAACCTATAGAAAAGTATGGTGCATCTCATGTCACAGGGTAATGCTTTAAGTGTTTTGCTTTTCCAAGAATGTAGTTACTGGAAAGATTATGTAGGACTCATTCTGATTTGGTATTTCTTCTGCTGATTCATTCATTCTGATTTTAGATCTGCTTTGTGTGCTTTCCTGCAAAGCAGCTTCTCTCTGCTGCTGCATGGAGTAGAGCACTAAGTGAAGAAGGTTATTATCCTCTAAACAGAGGACTAACTGCTTTGAAATAATTACTTATTATCATAAGTAATATCAGTTAGCAAATATCAGATGTAGGCTGTTGCTGGATTTGGCCTTCAGTCTGCTCTCAGCAGTAGCTCTCATGCAGCACAATGCCACAGCACAGTACCACAGCATAACCTCTTTTTCATCTCTTCCTCCTACTCATGCCCTTTAAAGCTAAAGCAGGATCACATACTTCAATCTTGATAGAAGTAGAGCTCATTGCACCTGAATTTAAACTTGTGACTTTCACAACTTTATGATTATTTTTCTCATATAGAAGATCTTATGCAACAAACTTAATACAGTATATTGAGTTTAGTCATCTGTTTCTTGACACTACACTATGCTTGTATGCAAATGGCAGAGTCTGTACTTAGGAATTTTGAGGACTAGACCTTTAAAATGGACCAGTTTCTCTGTTGGGTAGGTGTAGCCGTTGAAGTTAATTTTAAGCATAGGTGGCTGTCTGACTTAGTGGCTGCTTGCATGTGCATAGTTTGTGCTGGGCTTAAGTGAACATCACATAAATCCGTGTAGATGCAAACTCAATCACCGAACTGGGTATTTGTATTTATAAAGTAGCTTTAAGTTTCTGCTAGACTGATGCATGTTTGCTTCACAAATAGTGAAGAAAAATTATTGCTAGCTCACTGAAGCAACTTAGGGGAATTCTGTTTTTCCAGACATCAGGAAACTTGACATTTGTACTCTAAGAAATATATTTTTTATGTTGCTTTGATTTAAAATATTTTTTTCCCTCCTTCGGCAGTTGAAGAAGACTGAAGGCAGCTGGAAAAGTCTCCTCTGGTAATAATTCTAGGGGGGAAAAAAATAAAGCCTACATGTGGAAAAATATGGGACACTAAAGCAATAAAGCTGCTCAGTTTCCAGAAAGGCATCTCACTTTTATAAGCCTGTTTAAGATTTTCAGGGATGAATGGGTTTATCCACAAAGATGTGGATAAACACTATTAAAGTATGCACAAGTTGAGATGAATAGTTTCTCTTGAAGATTCTAAGGGACATACTTTTTGATATAGTACAAATATCAAGTGACCTCAAACAGAAGTAATAAAAAAGGGAAATTTTTTTTTTTTTTAACCAAGCCTTTAAGTTAGCGAAAGCAAAGCTGAAAAGGAGTCATGCTGATTAAAACTGAATAAAGCTACAAGAATACAGGAAAGGCTATAAGGTAGATCCATCTTTGTAAATAGTCTTTATCTGCTGTTTGGGGACTCAGTTATGGTTATAGATTGTATTTTACAAATATAAAGTTAATCTCTAAAAAAAGTGTGACTACATGTTATAGTTGGAATATATCAATATATCATGTTTTATAGTATTTAGTATCAAAACACTTAAATACTTGCTTATGTCAAGACAGAATACAACACATGGCTGTTTATGTGGTATCACAAGTGGAGGATATTGATTTTTGGAGCCTGGAATTCAATGTACATAATTTCTGTGGCTGTTTAATGTGGTTACAATTTGCACATCCAGGACCTTGGTTGTCTTTGGATACTTTCATTTTGAAGTTATTAAAGGTACGTGATCTTTGTACCTTACTCCTTGTCCAAGGCATAGGTTCTCTTCATCTGCTAGCGGGATTACTGAAATATATGAATGCAAGAAAAACAGGATTTCTACAGAAAGAGTTTAATGGGAGAGGAATGGTTTAATATGATAGCTCTTGGTATCATTTTACAGGGTTTTGAAGCAATTGAAAGGCAAATGGAAATGCTAACATTGTAGGCTTAATATTTAGAAAGAGGCTTTGTTTTAAAGTATGTACAAGCTACTCATCTATAGTCCAGTTTGATGCTGTTGCCAGTGCTACTTCCTACTCTTGTTCTAATACTTGCGTTGGTGTTTTAAGAAGAATTGCTCTTTGCCAGAGCACTGCTGTGGGCAGAGTAAGATGTTAAATCTCAACGTCACCTGATGGTTATCTAGGCTCTTCCTCATTTGCCCCTAGTACAGAGATGATTATAAGTGGTATTTCAGTCCTATTTCTGCCAGGCTTATTTGCAACCTCTTTTGCCCTGACACTAATTCTTGTGCAGCTGAATGTCATCTGATTTAGTAGGTGCTGTAGCAGAAAACTGCTAGTAGTTTCTTTTCTTTTAAGAACATTGAGGGAAGCTTCGTTCTTATTGTTTTGCAATCCAAGAGGGATTGAGTTTAAATTTCTAAGAGAACTCAGTCTTCAGTAAGTTTAAAAAGAGTGCTCAAAAGAGGTGGCACACGGCAGAATTATTTGAGGGATGCAATTCTAGCTTGCTAGAGAAATTGGCTTGGGAGTTTTTTTGCCAAGCTTGTTTTGACTTTAGAGCTATTTGTCTGGTGTTGTATGTGGCCTCACATGGCCCAACAGTGTTATATATAAATTTGTTTCCATTTATAGCATAAAGCATGATTCAGTAAGCTTTTATTCCCATGAAATATGAAGTTTCCAATGGTGGTGAGGGGGAAGATAAATTTTGCAGCGTGCTATCTGGGCGGGTCATAAGATTCTTTAGAGAAGTTC
>JAVCKT010010087.1:0-33435 GCA_032273925.1 Rhynchotus rufescens | reverse complement strand
CAGGCGAGCTGGGGAAGAAGGTGGAGTTGAGGAGGGCTGGGAGGAACTGCGAGAAGAGGATGGGCTGGAGATGCGGGTGTGTGCAGAGAGGTGTAAAGCGCACGAGGGGAGAGGGAAGTCCCTGCTTTCTGGCTCTGTTCCTGCGTGGCCGCGCTCGCCATGGAGAACGTGGGCTCCACAGGATGCCCACGTGCTGGCTCTGCCTTGCAAAGATCACATCTGCTCCGTGTCTCTTCTCATGGCGTGGTGGGTTTTGGCCTTGCTACTGCAAACGAGAGCTGCCATGAACTGGCCTCTGCACAGGTGCCCAGCTCCACGTCTAACACCCGTGCTCAGAGCCAGGCCCAGCCCCAGAGCTGTCCCTTCCCAGAGGCTGTGGGGCCTGTGGGGAGGGAGTTGCTCCTGCAGCCAGGATTTGCAGTTTCAATTTGCAAACAGCTTCCTTGAGAGCAGGTTGGGAACTGAATCAGGCCTGGGAAAATTCAGAGGAAATCGGAATGTGGCTCTGTCAGCCTGTCTGTTGGAAAAGGTCAGCGCTAGCCCCTTGGCGAGCAATGGCACGTCCTTTCCTCCCAGTAAACACGGGCCGCTTTGCTGCTGCTGCTGCTCCTGAGAGGCCAGCAAGCATCCAGGTTTGCAGGAGAAGCCCTGCCTTGCTGGGCTGATGACCATCATTTTGCATTGCAGTAGCTGTGAGCTCAGCTGAGCTCAGCGTGCAGCTGAGCTTGAGAAGCAGGTATTTGTAGGGACCCCTTCACTGCTCCTTCATCAAAGGGGATCAGCTCAGCCCAGCTGCCCACCTGCCAGTTGTAGAACTTGCTGGGAGAACAGAGAGAGTCCTGGGGAAACCAACAAGTTCTCCCAAATGAACCCTGTTGATTTACATCAGTCAGGGAGGATTCAGACCTATTTTCTTTTAATGCTTTTGGTTGGTTTTGCTGTTACAAACTGAATGTGTCAGGAACACCACCACGCCCAGTACTGCGGCACTAACAAACACCCCTGAAATCGCCCAGTGTTGTGAGTTGGACGGGGAGAATCTCGGTACTGGGCCCATACCCGCCAGTTACGTCCTTGGCCCGTGTCTCAGCCAGGGACTCCATGGAGTTGCTGCAAAACGGGCTGGTGAGTCCTGTCCAGGCCCCGTGCCTGCCTCCCCTGTTGTCCACCTCCATCCTCCATGCACCTCCACCTCGGCACTCCTGAGCTGGCAGCTCTCCGGCCAGGCCGCTCTCCGCGGCGGCGTTGCAGGGCAGCGCGGGGAGGAGGCCGCTTGTTTGCTGACCTGGTTCCAGGTTTTGTTTGCGGGAACAATGAGGCGCGGGAGGCTGCGCCGCCCCGCGCTCACCCGGCCTGAAGCTGCCGCTCGGGGCGGCTTTCGCACCCTGGCAGGGACTGCTCCAAGTGCTGCTTTATTCGCCTGTTTCCTTTTTTCCAGAGATCAAGATTAGCCTTTTTAAATTTTTTTTTGCTCGAGTCTCCATGTGAAAATTCAATTCCTTGGCAAGTGTTTTTCCTTGGCCTTTCTTCCCTGAAGCACCCAGGTGCAGGGAGTTCTGGCATGACGATCTGACCCCCTTCAGCACCACTTGGTCGCTCAAGTACTCGTAGGCAGCTTCCAATTATTTATCCTGCCAGAAAATCGCATGGAGTTCACACCCCCAGCCCCGAGACACAATTCCGCTTTTGTGCAGGAAACACGATCCATCACTTCCATGGAGTGTGTAGGGAGCGAGATGAGAAGTGCCTGTTGTGTCCGCATCCCTTGGCTCGTGATGAGAGGAGCCGGTTGTTTTCACAAACGTCCTAAATAGCCCTGCAAGGGTTACGGGGAGTTTATTTACATTATTGCATTTAAGTGCAAATAGCAAATTGCCCGGCCATAATGGAAAGGTTTTGCAGGGCTCTCTCCGCTGCCACCTCATCCCTCCTGGCGTTCTGCTGTGCAGAAGCTGTGTGGAGAAGTCCCCAGAGTGTGGATAAGGCCCCATAGCTCTTGCTGCTGCGAGGCCAGGGTTTGCATAGGTGGCAAACAAGATCCTCAAGGGCGTTCCTTCCCCATGGACTGTGCAGAGTCCTGTCTGCTGTAGGGAAGACTTGTCACCCAGCTCGCTGCAGCCTGGTGGGCTTGGTGCTGTTTGCTTCATCCTCCTGGCACCTGGATAACTCCCCTTTCTGCAGGAGAAGCACATGGAACATAAAGCCAGGAGTTAGCTGCCTCCCTTACTGCCTTGGTGATGACCGAGGGTCACAGCGTGTGTGGCCTGTTCTGGGTGGGAGGCGCAGGAGCTCGGCAGGTCTCTGCGCTGGGTCTCCCCAGGGCTGCCTGAAGGGCCCGTGAGCTGCAGCTTTCCCTGCGGCCGCAGGGCCCGGGCGCTGGGAGCCGGCGAGGCAGCCGCATTGCCCAGGAGGGGCCACCTTCTGAGCTCAGCTGGTCGCTCAGGTCCCTGATGGGCAGAAGCTCCGAGCGAGCTGGGCAGGGGCCACCAGAGTCGGGAGAGCAGCCGCGAGCGTGGGAGCGTCTCCGTCACCGCGCGGAGCAACGGGGCTCTCCGCGGAAGCAGAGGCATCTGTGATGCACCAGGTGCATCCAAGGTAGGTCCTGATCCATTTAGCTAGAGTTTTGCAAATGGAGTTGACATCAGAGCCCTGAGCCTGCCCGGGTGCTGCTGCGTTTTGTTGTTTTTTAAGGCGTGTTAAGAAACCAGTGGGACTTGCTGGGCTGCTACCTACAGCCAGGTGCTTGGAGAGATGTAAAAGACAAACCACAAAAACAGTGTGCGAGAGAAGAAAACACCAGCTGGGAAGGATTTTGAAAGCAAAACAGAAAAGAGCTAAGAAAAGGATAGCAGGGAAAATTTTCTTTTGGAGAGCAAAGGTGAGTTTAATGATAGCAGCTTTGTCTTGCCGGGAGTGTATCCTACCCACCTGGAGGAAATTATTTCACAGGCTCTTTATTTTATCTAGCTAATCTCGAGCTTTTGACAACCCAGTGAGTGGTGCTCTCCCACAGGACCTTTTGGCCTTCGTGTGCACGGGGAGCTTTGAAATCCAAGCCCAGGCCTGTCCTGGTCACTGCAGTGATGTGCTGGGCTGCTGCTTAGCACAACTGGTGCCAACGTTTGTCTTGGTGAGGAAAACAGAGTATGGGGTGGCCGATGCCTTCTTGTGACTAATCCAGGTTATTCTGCAGTTTTTGGTGTGTTGGGGACTTAGTTCAGCCATGCTACAGCCCCTGTAATCTGCAATGTGCGTGGGGTTATCGTGCTGGTTGGAGGGTGCTGGTCTCTGATGCGTCTTGCCTGCGAATAAGGGCAGCATATTTAACTGTTGCTATTTCAGGAGGCGACGTGGGTTGGGTTGTCATCGGGCTTGGGGAATAAGGAAGATGGGAAAGAAAATGAGGAATGATGAGGAAGAACTTCTTCACTGTGAGGGTGCGAGAGCCCTGGCACAGGCTGCCCAGGGAGGCTGTGGAGGCTCCTTCTCTGGAGATCTCCCAAACCCACCTGGATGCAGCCCTGTGCCCCGTGCTCTGGGTGTCCCTACTGGAGCAGGGGGTTGGACTAGATGATCTCTAGAGGTCCCTTCCAACCTTAATGATTCTGTGATTCTGTGAGGAGGCAGGTGTGTTTGAGGAAGGAGGTTCCTGCCAGGGGCTGTGCAAGGGGAGGCCTTTGCACAAGGTCTGTGGGGAGAGCCGGTCCGGGACCCGTCGTGTGCGGGACACGCTGGGCTGCGAGGCTGAGCAGTCCTGCCTGCCCGCTGCACATTGGTGCCCGCTACTCTTTAGGAACTGCTGATAAATCCCCTTCCCGACCAGGTCAGACTAGGCTTTATCACCCCTCGTCTGGGGATGTTTTTCTTTTTCTTCCTTCTTTTTCTTCTTTTTCCAAAAGGAGCCGGGAGTCTGCGGTGTGGAATGAGGAGCTGGGAAGGGCTGGTGCGGCATGGAGGTTATCTGGGAATGAAATAGGGGCTGTAATCAGCCCTGCTAGAGAAGGTTTATTCATTGATGTTTTGAAAACGCTTTGAAGTCTTTGGCCAGGAGTCCTTTTAGCAAAGCCAAACGCTAGTTGCCTTGGAGAGCCTAAGCCAGACCTTAATGACCACGTTCCCCTCAGCCCCCAGCCATTGCTAACGGGTTTTGGTGAAGAAGTGACTCGTCAGCACAGTGACCATGGAAAAGAGAACTGCTCAGCAGAAACAGAAGTATAATAAATACTACTTTTCATTGCTGGCAGCAAGTCCTGCCCCAGGGACCGTGGCTGCCAGGAGGGGAGTCTGTGGAAGGGCCGAGTCAGGTGGTCACTTTTTAAGGGAGTTTATAAATTTTATGGTTCTGGGTAAAAGCTAGAAAATGCATCGCATTTCTCACCCGAGATTTCATCATCAGAAGGGAAAGGGAAGGAGAGAAAGCAGTTTGTTTGAAGTCAGTCTGTGATTTTTTAAGCCAATCATCACGTGCATTCATGATCTTTGAGTGCTTGCTGACATTACAGTTGGGGTTATTTTTGGCCTTGCTCTGTGAGGTGCCAGTGGCAGCAGAATGAGTTTGAGCAGGGTCTAAGGCATTGAGTTTATATTTGATGTGTTTTTCACGCCTTATTTCCTGGAATAGCAACCCAGGATCTCACCCTTAAATTTCAGGATAGCTTTGGCCTCATTAGAGAACTCTGCTAAATCTTGCTGCGGACAAGTAATGAAGGGAAGAGAAAAGAAAAAGAAAAGGGGTGCTTGGCCCTGGGCTAAAACTGAGGTACTCTGCAAACATGGAGATGGAAACCAGCTCATCACTTACATCCTGAAAAAAGCAAACCTGGAAAAAATCCTCCCGAGACCAGGGCAGAGGGTTTCTCCATACTGCGGTGCCTTAAGCTCTGCAGGTTTCTTGCTCTCCTTTAGATTTTCACAGTGAGATGAACGCCTTGGTGCCAGTGGAGATAAGGCCTGTGTGGAAATAGCGAGCTGTGTGTCAGCGGGGGGACACGTGTGCTGGGACCCCAAGGGCAGAGCCCGCAGTATTAAACGTGTCCTGCAGCAAGGACGTCAAGGAAATGGGTTGGCAAAATACAGAGGCGACAGGACCTGCCTGGGCACCTGGAATTGCGGCGGCTCTGGAGACGTGTCCGTCAAAAGCACCTTCTGGGAGAGGAGCTCGCAGCTGAGCAGCAACCCAGCCCATGCCTCTCATCTCCTTTCCTCCTGGAGCCTGGTCCCTGGAAAGCTGGAAAGATGCAGCTCTCCAAGAAGACATTCCAGGGGGTTTCCTCACACCCGGCCGTGCTGCACTTGTGGTCTGAGCACCTGCTGTTTCGTTTGATTAGCACCAAAAGGGCGCGTGGGCTGGGGGGAGGAGAGAGCAGCACCCTGGTGAGGTATTTGCTGCCATGGGATGTGTTTTATTTTGGGTTCCGAACGGAGGCCATGAGGAACATTTTCCAGAGGGCTCCATAAACCACCTCCGTTCATGGGGCCATTATTTGAGGAGGGAGGGCATGTGGATTTAAATCGGTCCTGCTAATTTCTGCAAACAGCCACATTATTTTTAATTCATCCTGCAAACTCCCTCCACCCATACCTTGATGTGAGGAGCTGTGAATTTTCCACGTCATAACAAAGTCCCTCTATAAAAGAGAGCCTTTTAAATGTATTTTTAAAAATTGATTTCAGATACGTCAAGCTCTCAAGTGAGTCAGTCCTAGAAAGGAAAACTAACTCTTTCCTTCCCTCGTGGTAACCTGTTAATGTGTTTGTATTTCAGTAGTGCATAGCAGCTCTGAGCAGAGCAAGGTCTCTGCTGTGTCAGGGGCTGGAAAAACGCCTGGGAAGAAGCAAGCCCTGATGAATAGGAGTCTAAAGAAATAATCCCTTCATTAGCTACGATTAGTTTAAGCCCAGGAGCTCTCTGCTGAGATGGAGGTGTTATAATATTAGCACCCTTTTACTGAAGGAGGGAAGGCAGGTGGGGGAGATGAAGGAGGACAGCTGGAATGAGACCTCCAATAATAATAAATATAATAAACAAATAAATTCAGTCATGACCATCAGGTGCTCAAATGCAGCAGTAGTTGAGGCCATGGTGAAAACTCTGATTAATCATTTTGTTCTCATGCAGACTCTTCAATTTCTGGAGTAGAATCCATGGGGCATTTTGGAATCAGCCCCATGAGCACTGAGCAGTCCGCGTCCTCCTGTCAGTTCTACCGTAGCCCTTTCTTCGGCTTGATTTCTGGTGTTAGGAAGGGATTCTTTCCATATGCATCAAATCTGGAAGCAGTACCGCTGGGAACACATTCAGACCCAGGATAAAAACTTCAGAGTTCTTTTCCCACTTTCTTCTCTGACATTTGAGAGATGCTCCTAAGTGTATGAGATACTGTTACGGCGTCGGCCCATCTGTCGCTGGAAGCATTGATGTTTGCATCACATTCTTCAGCTCAGTTTTAGCTGCAAGGCAGGAGGAGCTGCCTTGTTGCCTGCCTCAGTGGGGCTGCGAAGGTTTCTTTCCATTTCTAAACCTCTGCTGCCTTTGCAGGGCTTAATCCCGTGCAGCTCCATGTGCAGGCGAGGGAATTGCCTGCCCAGGCTGCTCATGCTGCCTCTAAAGAGGGCAGCCCCTTTGCTTGCCCCTTCCCCTGCCCACTTGCAAAATATGAGCGTCTTCCTCCAGCTGCAGCTCCGTGTCACGTTGATCCTGATCTGCGAGGTTCAAAGCAGGGTGAGATTTCAAAGCTCCTCAGGGATGCTGGGTGTGCAGCGCTGAAGCCCATGTGCTGAGGCCGGCAGAACCACCTCGCTGCTCGCTGCTTTCCTCTGCGTTTGGTTTCTGTTTTCCTGAAGCCACTCTCGGGTTTTCCCTGGCCAGTGCCGTGTCCTGCTGCATCCGACCTCATGGCGAGACGTGCGCCAGAAACACGTGCCAGAAACAATCACCTGGCTGAGCAGAATAGGTGATTTGTGCGCACATGTGTGCCTGCTAGTGCCATTTATTTATTCAGTTGCTTGAGCCAAGGTTTCCCCCCAAAAGTAAGCCTAACTAAGCAAGAAAATTTTCTGAGTTGCTGGCCAGGGGCAGCTGCCCGTGTTTGCCCAGGGCCTGGCCACAGGTGTGTGGTGCTGCTCTCTCCTGCCCTCCCCTATCCCTCTGTTGCGTAGGGAGGAGAGATTAGCAGGAGTCGGGTACCAGGGACACTGATATTTTACTTTATGATGGAAAACTTAACATCTTGCATAGTACATCTGCACCCTTGGCAGGACATGCACATGGGGCTTCATTTTCCAGGTCCAGGTCTTGGCAGAAAGCAGTTGGCTTCCTCCTCCTCCTCATCCCCAGTCAACTTCTTCTTGGGATCTTTTTATTTAAGTTCCATGGCTAGAACTGCAAAGGGCTTAGCAGACAGTTCCCCAGCTATGCTGTGTACTGATCCCTTCCAGCTGTTAAATGCTGATCAGAAATACATTAAAGATAACAAGTAACTTTGCACAAGTTTCCCTAAGGCTCCAGGGAAGCGAGTTCCCCGCAGAGCCTGCTAGGAGCTCACGGGACCAGCAGACACTTCCAGACACGGAGCTGCCCTCACAGTTTGGCTGCCAGTGAGCAGGGGACAGAGGGCCCGGTGCTTAGCGGCATTTCGGTACCTTCTGTGCCTCAGCTGGCCACGATCTGGCCCTCAGGTATCTCAAAGACTCCCAGGTGGTGCAGCCAGCTGGTTTGTCCCCTCCTGACATGGGGATGAAGCCCAGGGAGACTTCCCCTCCTCCCAGGGACAGGCACAGACCCCGGGGTGCAGTCTGTCCCTCGCAGCTTGTAGCAGTTTTATCATCTGCCTGTTTGGAAAACTCACAGCCCTGACAGCATTTCTTGACCGTGTGCCTGGACAACTTAAAAGCCACTGAGATAAGAAGATAAAAACAAAACGTATACACACGTCCCTCCCCCCAGTGTTGTCAAAGATCTCCATCAATGCCTTTAATGCGCTGCCAAATACTGCCTGTAATTAGTTGCTACAACACAGATCATACCCTCTGCTCCGCAAGCAGCGTGTCCAGGGATGAAGGATTATCCGGGGGGACGGGAGAGCGGGTGCCCCGAACGTGGGCGCCGTGCGGCAGCTGATACCCACCCTACTCCACGCGGCGGTCGTGAGGGCCCAAACGCCGCTCCCCAGCCCCAGGAGCTGTACTGAGTCAGAGCTGTACCTGCAAAAGGAGGTTTCAGCCTCAGCCCCCTGCTTAGGGGGCTGGGTAGGGTTTGTCCTGCAGCATGTGGTGTCCCTTCTTCCAGTGCTGTCCCCTGGCCGGTCCATCTACATGAAAGGCCCCTTGGGTCAGCAGAAGGGCTGTACAGGTCCCTAGGGATCTGCTTCTGGGCTCTGCCTCTCAGCACCCAAACGTCTCCTTCTCCTTTTTTAAGGAGAGAGCGATATCCCTGCTGTGAATTAGGGCAGTGACTGGCAGGCGCTAGCGTGGGCTTGGGCACCTGGCTCAGGAGCCCATGCTGGGGGTCATGCAGGTGGGAGGAGGTTTCTTTGGAAGTGGCTGTGCTGGTCACTAGCCAGGGACTTCACCTGCCAGGGGACAGATCTGCAGAGAGATGTCCATGAAGCCATGAAGTATCCGTGAGCGCCTCCTGCAAGAGGCACCAGTGACAACGACGGTTTGCCGCTCAAGGTTTGCGTTGTGGTGAGAATAACGGAGCGCCTGAGCAGGCCGAGCCGAGCCAGGCCGAGCCGGGCCCGAAGGCGGCAGACACGTGTGTGGGGAACCAGAGACGCAGGCAAAACATGTCGAGGCTTGGGAGGCAGAGGGAAGAAAGACGACGGCCTCTCCTCCCAGCGTGTCGTTAGAACCTGCCGCTGTGTTTGGCTTGGCAGGATTTCCTCATTGTGCTTAGCCGGGCGGCCGCGCTCCCCCGGCCTTCCCAGAGCTACAAGCAGTGTCCTAGGGAGATGACCAGATACCATTTCGGATGGAGTTTCCAAAGTGAAATGTGCCATTGTGTTCGGAGCTATTGTTTTCTGTTTTCAATATTGAAGTTACTTGTGGTTGCCAGGGGACAATATATCACGCAGAGCTAACAGGCTGTAGAGAAGATGTAGATTATGGAAACAGGGGGATTCAATTTCATGCGTTTGGAGCTAAAGTCTCATGTCTCCTCACAGTGGTGTTAGTGGGGGAATGGTCTTGTGGGCTCCCAGAAGTGCACCAGTTTAACTAACATGTTTTTAAGCAGGTTTGGGATTAGGTACCACCTCTCTTAGAGGGACTATCCCAGCCAGGACTGGGACCCCAGCGTGGGCCTGAACTGCTCCTGCCTGTGCAGAGAGTCTCACTTGGGTGGGATACAGGAACTTGGAGCTTTTGTGCTGTGAGGCCTCAGCCGCGGCTCAGTAACACTAATAAACCAAGAAAGCCAGAAAGCTCAGCAGAACTATCCTGCATTTCAGTGGGTTGGCCAAAAAGTTTGGAATTTAATGACGGATGGAAGGTAAATATTTTTAAATATCCCAGGTGATTTAGGAAGCAGTGATGTATGGAAGTGACTTCAGTGCTTTGCTCCCTTGACTTTTAGTGAAACTCCTCAAGCTACGTCCTGCTTAAGGATGGGACCTTAGCTCCGGCAGGGTGGTCGGAAATGGTCACGGTGCTGTTGGAGGCACGTGTTGCAGGAGACAGTTTCCAGCCCCGGCCTGGCACATTGCCATCCCGGTGCAGTCTCCATTGATGGAGATGAGTCTCCGGAGCACGCTGGTCTCTTGCTGCTTGCCCTCCAAATGGACGCACTGGCACCTGTGAATTTTTAGGATAAAAAGTCCACACGCAGCTAGGCCCATATGCAGTGTATCCAGATAACTCCAGAAAGGAAGGAAAAATACCTGCACCACTCAGGCCAGGCTTTCTAGCCTTCCCGAGGGCTCTCGCTGGCTGCGGGGCGGCTCGGACGTGGTTGCTGTGCCCACAACCATGGCACTGGTCTGGTCCCCCCGTCCATGGAGCGGCCTCTCGGGGCGGCCTCCCCTCGCGGGGACCGCGTCAGGACAGATCCGCCACAGGGGCCGGCGGGACGGGGGTCGTGTCACCGCCTGGAGAGATGGCACGGCATGAAGCAGCCTTTGTGCGGGCCCCCCCGGTGCGGTCAAGGCTCTAATTTAGCGCGGGGGGAACAAAACGCTCCTGGGCAGGCGCCTCAATGGCTGCTCTGTGAGGCTTTCTGAGGAGCTCTTCAGAGACGCACCGAGCGCCCCCGTCACCCCGGCGGCACCTCTGAGGGCGCCGCCGGCCGCAGGCACCGGCCTCCCGCTGCGGCGCCTTGCGGGGCGCTGCGCTCCGGTGCTGGGCACGGTGGGAGCCCCGACTGGGACACGGCCTCCGCGCGGGCACCCGCTCTGGGACACGGCCTCTGCCCCAGCTGGGACACGGCCTCCACACGGGCACCCGCTCTGGGACACGGCCTCCACGCGCTGCCGGGCACCCCGGCTGGGACAGGGCCTCTGCCCCGGCTGGGACACGGCCTCCACACGGGTGCTCCGGCTGGGATGCGGCCTCCGCGCGCTGCCGGGCGGCCGCGGCCAGGGAGCCCCACTCTGCCCTCCCCTGCCTCTCCTCCCCGGCTGTTTTAGTTGGATACTGAAGGGCTTGTAAGATATCCAAGATTTCGGGTGGAAATTTTCAGACCTGAGGGAGGCATTTTCCCTTTGGGAATTACACCATGCTTTAAATCTCTGTTCTCTTTTCTTTATATGCCTTTTCCTGCTTTTGTTTGACTTTCTCACGGATTGCACTATGTTTAATTCAGAACATATCCTATAATGCTGTAATTGTCAGTCATGTCAGCTGGTTACCCCGATGGTTTTTGCTTTAATATTTTTCCCTCTTTTTTATTTTGAAAATAAAAGGAAAGCCAGTTGCTGCTGCCTCTCAGGGACTGAATTAATGCCCTGCTCCTGCATGCTGGGGCATCGTGTAACACCAGGAGAGAGCCAGTGTCCCTGGATAAAACCCTTCCTGCGGCATCGTGGAACCATTAGTGCTTTAGGAAGAGATGGGGTTTCACCTCCTCCGGCTGCCAGAGGCGTCAGATAGACAGAAATCTCCTGCCAGCTGGATCCTGCAGGGCCATCTGCCCCAAGGACAGCCAGTCCCCTTCCCCGTCACGCGTGAGCTTCTGTCACTGAGCTCAGCGGGCAGGATCCTTTGCTGGGAAAATCAGGTCCTTCCATTCAGGTCATGGGGGCTCCACTGCCCAACCTTAGCTGAAAACCTGTCCCGAAGAAGTGATGTTTTCGGAAGAGGCTGATAGAAGGTGGCTCTGTGGAGCCTGGCTCCCGTGCTGCCCGCACTCCTGCTTTTTTCTACCTGCTGACAGAGTTACAAGTCCATTTAAATGGCCTGGTAGGACCTCATAACATGAGGTCCATTTGCCAAAAAGGGTAGTTAACCTTCTTTCTTTACATGAAAGACCCCCTTGGATGCCCAGGTTAATCGGGTTTGGAATATGCTACAGATGGATAAGCTCATGAAGGAGAGGATAAGCACATCTGAAAACCACTGATAATACGTCTTCCACTTGCCTCTGTCCTGCTGATTTTAAATTAGCAGAATTCCTTTGAATTCAGTCCCTGACTCCTCTGCAGAATAAGGCTCAGATCATTTGATGATTCTTCCTTAAATCTCATGCCACTTTCCTGAGATATTTTGCATTTTGCAGATGCAAGAACAGAGAGACTGAGGTTTCTCCCTGGGAAAACCCTGGCAGAAGGCAGAATTCAACCTGATCCTGCTTCTCCTTTTATTGCAGCTCACATATAATTCAAAATATAGCTGATGATGCTATAACCATATGTCACATCAGCAAGAAACACATCTGTTTTTCAGCTTCAAAAATGGAAGGAAATTGCTGCCGCTTCTCAGAGTTTTAATTAATAGCCCTGTTCTGTCTGTCTTGATATCCTACCTCCTTGCCTAAGCTTTCCTTATTTACATTAGTGACTCTCAACCTCTTCCAGTTTGCAGATGCCCCAGTCTCCCTTGATCTGTTATCACCAACTGACTGGCAGCAGCTTTGATTTTCTTCACTGTCTTTTGCAGGCCCCTTAGAAATCCCCACGGGCCCCTCTCTGTGCTGCTGCCGCCTGCCCCGTGCCCCCTCCTCGAGCCCCTTGTAGCCCCTCACTGCTCCCGGGAATGCTCATCCAGCTTGGAGAAGCTGCAGGAAGAGGGACCCTGTGGGTCCTAATGTCCCCTTGCAGCATGTGCAGCAGTGGTGAAATTAAAGCTGTGGCCAGACTGCCTGTTTCTGAGTGAAAAATGCCTTTCGTAAGGAGCACTTGGGAAGTGGGGAGTTGCTGTGCCCCTTGACAGTCGGTGCGGGAAGGGTTGTAGCCTGGGATTGCTGGAGAGAATTTGAGTGAGGTGGCAAAATCTCAGGGTATTCCGGCGAAACGCGGCCAGAAATCTGCTGTTCTCCGTCTCATGGTCACAGTTTGATACTCATCAAGTGGCCGTTTCCCTGGGACAACAGCAAGTTAGCAGCTGTGGAGAGGGAGAGAGGCCCCATCTCGCTTTGGGAAACACCTCAATCCCGGATCCGTTTGCAGCAGTGGATGTTGCTTTGGCTAAGCGATAGATTTGGATGGAAGTCATTCTCAGCGTGGCCGTGCATTAAAATAAATCTCTGGTGATTGCAGCGCTGACCTCCTGGGGGACTTTGATTTTATCTGCGGGCATGGCAAGGCTGTTTGCCCGTGAAAAGGAACCGGCGAGATAAGGACTCTGATAAGAGCTTAGGGGGGTTCCTAGTTTGCGCATCATGCGAGTGCCGAAGCTGCTGTCCCGCAGCCTGGGGGAGAGTTAAAAGGGCTGCAAGGAAGGAAGGGAGGAATTAACGGCCCAGCAGGACCCTGCAGCTCCAGCTCACAGCCAGGGTTACTGGCTCAGTGTGTTAGTTACGGAGAGTCAGGCTCGGTAGCAGGCTTTGAAACTTCTTCTGTCAGTAGCTACTTCTGCCCTAAAGCAGAGCTCTGCGGGCCTAGGACTGGGCAGGTAGTGTCAAGCTGTAATGCAGATGATGTGGGGAAGGAAGGTCACGATGGGAATGTTGGGCTTCACTTAGGTGAGGCACAGGCTTCATGTTTGCTTTTGCCTGCGTTCAGATCAGAAACAGAGTTCCCACTGGTCAGTGCCATGGGATCAGGCCCTTGAACAGTTTGTATGGTTACGTCCCCCTGCACTTGCTGGCCAGAGGAGAGTTAAAGCCTGATCTCTTGCAAAAGAGAAGTCGCCTTTTGCTCTCAGGTGGTCTGTGTGGTCTGCGCCTAAAGGAGAGAGAAATGTGTCATAAAAATATAACCAAGGTAGATAAAATGCAGTAAGTAAACGCTGGGAAGATGCCTGTCTTCTCATGCTCTGAGATGTTACTTGTAGCATCTTGGTGGACACTTGGTTTTCTCTGGTAGTTTTTAATTAGATGGAAGCATCATGAGGCAGACAGAGGCCTGGGTCTGGCTGTCCCTGCAGAACTGGGATAATTGCTGAGCCCATCGGCTAGCATGAGCCCAAATGCTCCTTGTTTGCAGCAGGCTCTCCTTCTTCACTGCATATTCACATTCATAGATAAAGAAGACCTGAAGGAGAGGTGAGAAGGAAGGAGCAGATTAGCTGGAGGTGAAGATATTGGCTGAACCTCTTGCATTTCCCATACAATTTACATATGCTCTTGAGCTGGGATAACATCAGCTGAAGGTGTTTAATACAAGCAGCTTTCTCATCAACCCACCCTTGCTCAGAGGCCTATGGGATGTGATTTGCTTTGGTCTGAAAACTCCGTAGCTGCAGCAGCAGTTTTGTTACTTATCTGCACAGTCAGAAAGTTTCAGCTTTTCCCTCCTCGAGGTGTCCAAAATCCTCTAGCAACTTCCTGGAGCTCCCTATGTTTACATGAAAAGCAGGTGGGTGCTGTGACTTGTATTCCAGTTTCTGGACCTCTGCGGATGCATTCGGGGCATGTTTGCAAGTTTCTGCTTTGCACAGTGACAGCTAGAGGTTTTGTTTGGTTGGTTTCTACAGTGAAAGCTGCTTCTCATGCAGTCACCTTGAACAGAAAGGGCAGCTGGCCCGAGAGCCGGTCCCGCTGAATCGCGCTCCTGCACTGGGCCTGCAAGCCAAGCTCACAGCTTCATGGCTGTGCAGGGGTAGCAAGGAGCAGAGTGGGACGGTGCTTTGAGCCTGCTCCCATTGCAGGGAGCAACAACAACCCAAGCGAGCAATTCCCCTGGTTTCTAGCGGGAGCAGCAGCACGGAGTTTTGCTGACCCCTGCGAGTAAGAAAGTCATCGGCTGGACGCAGGATTTGCAGAGCAGCAAAGCGCGAGAGGAAATGTGCTCACGGCGTGAGGCAGGGCTCCGGGCAGGACTGCTGGAAAGCTGCTGTAGAACCCGGAGCAGTGCGGGGAGATGAAGCCGGGGAGGTGGTTTTGGTGTCCAGCTGTTTGTGGACGCACACGAGTTGCGCCCGGAGCAGGAACGGGGTGTGTTTGTTCCGCCTGACTCCGGACACGTGGCCTGAAAGGGTGGGAAGCTCATTTCCCCCTTTCCATATCCACTCCCAGTTTCCAAACGGATCCGCCGCCCTGTGACACGGTGACACGAGAACAGATCTCTTTATGCTCATCACACTGGTCGGTGGTGCCCTGTGGTGGGATTCCTGCTCTCAAGCTCACGCTGGTGCTTTGCCTGGATGTTCTCCATGCTCGGGTTTCCTCATCTCCCCAAAGCCACCTACAGCCCCAAGCTTTGAGGCCCCTTCACCTCCAGACAGCCCTTTTTGATGGAGTGGTTTTACTGCACTCCACTGGGTTATTTTCTCATATGGAGAACCTTCTCTTTAAATGAAATGTTGTATGTCAGCAATAAAGGCAACAGTTCTCAAATTGCCCACATCTGAGGAGTTCACCCAGGTACATCAAGTGAAGATATTTTTGTAATCAATCATATAGAAATTTTTAGTAGGAGTAATTACTGTTTTCTTGGTGAAACAGTAGGGTGAAACAGTTTTTCCACATAGCAAAGTTTCCAACTTTTGGGTGCTCTGTGGACATTCAGTGCAGAGAACTGAAAATCTGTCCTTTGGCCTCATAACCGTCCATGAGAGGACGTGCTGTGCCATTGAATTGTGTTGTTGTGGGCTGAGCTGGGGCATTAGGCACTGGCTCGGGAGACCCATCGCTCTGGGAGGTTTGGGATATTTCATGTAGGCCCCATTGCTGGGTTTTGCCCCTGAGTTTGTCCCTTTCTCATCTTCTTTGCCTCCTTGTCCATGAGTGGAGGTTGTCCTGCCCTGCAGAGCCCGGGAGCCTGTGGTAGCTGCCAGGCTGTGTTGTGGTCCTTGCACCATTAATGCTCATCCAGTCAGCTCTGGTTGTGCTTGAAGTTTTAGGCGTTAAGAGGAGTACCTGGGAGCAGAGGCTGGGTCAGACCCAACGTCAGACCCAACTTACACATTCACAGGCCTGGGGCAGGTGACACTTGGGGCCGAGTGTTAGAGAGGGGCTGTCACTCTCTCCGTGGGTGCTAAACCTTGCAAATTCACTCCTTATATTCCATTCTGTTCAGAAATCTGTGCTTTTCCTGCCTGTCACGTCGTGCTTAGGGGGTTGTCTCATACCCTGAACAAGATTCATCCACCTGCCCTCCCTCATGGGCACTCGGGGTCCCTGCACCGGGTGGCCCTGGTGGCCTTCCCAGCGCCTCTGTCCCTCCATCCCTGCGGAAGCGAGAGCCGGGGCGGGAAGTGTAGTCTAGGAAAGCTTAGCCAAACGCTTCCAGCTGTAGTTTATTGTATCTGTTTTGCTGATACCCACCCTTTAGATAAATAGCACTAAGTTACACACGTTGTGACTCTCTTGATGTGGTTAAAAAGGCCTCTATTAGCCAAGCTAATCTAACTCCAAGAATAACCATGGGAATTGGACTGTGTCGGTTCCAGCCGGAATCAGTCGCTGGGTAGTAAAGTGAGAATCGCCTTCCTGGCTAAAAGTCTAGCAGTGCTGAAACTTCAAGTCAGTCGGTGGGTTTTTTTCCTCCTTTTTGCTTTGAACAAAACTCCTGCCCATGCCTGACCTCAGACACCCGGAGCTCTACCTACAAGAAAACAAAATTTCACATTTTCAATAAAAAACATGTCTCCGTAGGCAGAAAAGTGAGTTAGCTAACAATCCGCAAAGCTATGGTCTATTTATTTACCAAGCTGACTCCCTGATGGGGAAACATGCGGGATCTTTTAGCTTTTTCTCCTGCACAGATGTTCCTTCTACTCCCGAGTTTCCTCTTGATCTCTGGTTCACTGCAGCATGTGGTTGAAAGGCAGGAGATGTTCTGCGTGGAGGAAGAGGAGAAGGAGCCTGTGTGTTTAAAGCAACAGCAGCAAAAAAGTAAAGAAATCCGACTGCTTTTCTCCAATGTTAGCCAAAAAAATGTTTTTTTGAGGGAAATCTGTTAGGATAGCAAAAATGTGAACTCACACACCCTCACTTTGGGGCACGAGGCATTTCTCAGGCTACATGCTGACTGAGGAGCCCCCCAGGGCAGCTCAGGGTTTGTGTGGAGGGGTCCATGCAGTTCAGGGGAGGAAAGGGGGTCCTGCGGGGCCGAGGAACAGGAGCGCTGGGGACGGGCCCCGTTCCTCTGCCCTGGCAGCGCCTTTCAGCTCCGTTTGGCCCCACAGCTACTTAGCAGTGGAGCTGAAGAGCCCTGTTGAGTGAGTGAGAGCCTGTTGACACGGCTCGCTTTCCCTGCAGCGCCTTACAGCCGGAGGGAAGCCTGGGAATTGGGAAGTGCAGCCTGGAAAACATCTCTGTGGGTCTGGTGGAAATGGGGCACTCAACGACTGGGGACTCATCTGCTGGTGGGATCCAAAAAAGCAGCTTTTATGTTTTCCGAGCAAGGACATCCCCTGGCCACAAGGAGCAGAGGCTGCTGCTCGGGCTGGAGGACCAGCACAGCCATGGAGCATTTGATTTTATGCCGTAGATATGGAAGAAAATGAAACAGAATATGAAGCTTTGAGCGTTTATCTTGGTAGCCTCGCGGGCTGAACAGCAGCAAAAGGATGTCCAGGGTGAACGGGAGAGTGAGAAGCTCTGCTGGTTTTCAGCACTGGAGATGGTCCCTCCTGGACCACCTCGTGAAGGTGCCTCTGGAGCCAGAGCTGCTTCCCCTCTGAGTGCATCTGTGCCTCTTGGTCTGCCCTCGGCCGCCAGTGTCCAGGCTGCTGACCTGAGCTGGGGTTGCAAAGGCTCCCGAGGAACACGGGATGTGCACACTGCTTCCCTGAGCAGGGAATACGGGACGATCTGCACGCTGCTTCCCTAGGCTGGCTCCCCAAAAGGGCACTGCTGCTCTGCAGGGCGCTCCGCCGTGCGCGTCGGCCGTAGCCTCACCACCCCTCTGTGCTCCTCAAGTTAACGGCTGCTTGTGGCTCTGCAGTGCCGTGGGGTTTGGATCTGCTCCTCAGCACAGCTGCATTACACATGGGGTATGGAAATGGTGTGTAGAAGTGGATCTACAGCTCAGTAGTTCAGGGGCTGGTGGGTGAGATCTTAGCTGATGTGGGTGAAACTCTGGCTCCAGAGGGCCAGAGCCTCGTGCTCAAGGGTTGCTGAGACTGGTGAGAATCACGTTGGCGAGAACTTGCCCCCCATGGGCTTTTGCAGCCTGCCCTAGGTAGTTCCCAGTGCCAAGGCCCCCGGGGTGCTCTGCTCTCCCAGGGCTCTTGCTCTGCTCCATGTAGGGACTGCAGTGGAAGATATTTTCCCAAAGCCCATTTGTCTGTCCCTGGAAAGGCAGAGTGCTCCTAATGGAGCAGGGCAGTGGGCATTGCCTTGCCAGCAAGAAGACAAATAGGGTATTTCATTAAGTGACCTCGAAGCTGGCGGCACCGGCAGCCGTTTTAGCCAGGTGGGTGGCCTGTCACAGGGGCAGGTAAAAACTGTCTCTCCACCAACCTGGGCAGGCTGTGGGTTGGAGATGAAGCGTGTGTTGTGGAATGAAGGGTGAGAGCCTAATTTTAGAACGGCAGAAAGGCCAAGCTCAGATGTCTGCCTGGGCCCCGTCCCAACTGCTCTGTGCTGCCAGGAACTTGCCCTCCCTTTCTTGGAGTGAACTGTATCCTACCTTGTCATGTACAGGCTCCCCAGGCTGCCAGCACAGCCATCCCTGCAGTTGCTTTGCTTTGTTAATCCTCTTTCCAAACACACGCAGACTGAGAAATCCCCTGTTCCTGAGCGGCCCGTCCATGTCTCCCACCTAAGATGTTTGTTCTGTTTCCTTTGCAGATGCAGCTGCTGGACAAGTTCCCCATTGAAGGCGGCCAGAAAGACCCCAAGCAAAGAATCATCCCTTTCCTACCAGGTAATGCCATGGCAAAAGCCCTACATTAGATGGGTAAGAATAGTTCAGAGTTGCCATTCCGTAACTATCTACTCAGTACCTTTTGTGACTGGCCTCCTGAACCCCTTTTCCCAGGGAGCTCACACGTGCTGGCCTGGGCTACCAGGTCTCCATGTGACAAAATAACTGGCATCGTCTTTAGGGCTCCCAGGGGATGTTGCATCAGCTGTTTAGGCTCAGGTTGCTGCACAAATGGGTTCAGTGGCTCCAGGGGCCTCTCCTGAAGTGGGGTAACTGCATCACCTGAGCCTGGCCAGTGGTCTGGGAGGCCTCTGGAGGCCAGGGGCACTGCTGTCTTCATTTCTGGTGCTGCAGCCTTGTGGACACACTTGCTGTATAATAAGGAATAAATAATCAAGGTTGTCACTGAGTTACAAAGGAAACTGAGGGAAGCTTAAATGCAAACAGGGATTTCTGCGGAACTGGCCAAAAAGATAAGTAAATATCTCCTTGGCCTCACGTGCTGTCCCTCCAACAGCTTTGTGAGAGGAGCTGCACATGACTGACATCCTGTCCTCGGGGACAGCTCTGTGTCCCCAGAGGAGATGCGAGGACCTGGAAACCAGTGCAAAGACATGACAGAAGCATCAGAGCCACAGTAGGACAGCGCAGCAGCCTCCCCAGGTGTCTGGAAGCAGCAGTAGGAACCCCAGGGTTTTGCTCCCTGCGGTTCCTTGGCTGTGTGCAGGCCAGCTGCAGCCAGGGGGAGGTGGTGTTGTCCTCTACTTCCAATTGGGATGGGGAGAGGTATCCAAACTTGGGCTGTCATTCCAGCTGTGCCACCAGCAAACTGTTGGGTGAGTCAGCTTGGGGAACGTCTGTGCAATGAATATTGGGACTGCTGGCCTGTCCTTCCTGCTGTAAAGTGTTTTGAGATCCATTAAAAGCAGCATACAGAAATCCCAGCCACGCTAGGTGACGTGTTGTGGGTGCATCTGTGTCTGCAAACAACAGTTGTTCCTCCTTCATTGGCAGCCTCTGGCCAATTTATTTTACTTTGCCCTAGACCAGTATTGGCTGAGTCTGGATTACCAGTGCTTGGAGCCTGTTTGCTGTCCTCAGTGACGCGTATCCTGCCATATGGGTGGGTGATGTTTGCAGAGGAGGAGGTACGTCCCACGTGCCCATTACAGCACTTCTCACTCTTCCCACCCTCCAAGAACGTGATGGAGATGGAAGTGCTGGGTGTCCCTGCGGGGAAGGGTTGTATCTGCAACACATTTGGTCTGGCTTAATGTCCGAAAGAAAAGAGCTGCCAGGAGTGAGTAGACCTCAGCTGTATTTAATTTAAAGTATCTGTGATATATGTTCTACTTTTAATATCAAATCCCTGCCTCTTTCTTGTTGAACTGCTGAAAAGCCCTTGTTGCTTTACAGGGGAACAAGGTGACTCAGCTAAATGTCAAACAATGTTGGAGTCTGTTAAATAGCTGCCGTAATTAGAATACACAGGGCATTTCTGCAGCCTGAGCCATGGATCACCGAGACAAACACCTCGCTATAAACTGTCTTAATTAAAAAACAGCAGGGCAGATGTTTGTACTTAAATCCTGCTTTTTTGAAGATGTCGTGATCTCGCTTGCTTATTATGGGCCTGGTTCAGGCAAGCTGGGCTGGCTCTGCTCCGGTGCCCTCCCGCGTGGCATCGTGCCGAGGTGGCGCTGGGGACGCGGCGCTCACGCTGCTGCCGGCACCGACGGCAGCCGCCGCGCGCCCGGCGTTGCCGAAGGACTCGCGGTGGGAAGCGCCTGGCATCACATGGACACGCAGACGGCAGCAAAGTCACGGGCAAGACGTCCAAAAGGGGAGACAAACCCCTGGACGCCTTGTGGTCCAGTCCCTGGTCACCTCCATGGGAGGCAGGACATGCAGGGGGTCTCCCTGGGGGAAAACAGATTCCTGCATCCCCTTCCCGCAGGGAAAGGGCTGCTCTGTGCTCAGTGCCTCCGTTGTGGAGCAGGGTCCTGCTCGGGGACGGGGCAGGAGGCAGGACAGGCCTTGACGTCCTGTCGCTTAAGCACCATCCCAGCCTCCCCAGTACAAAACAGGAATGAAGATCATGATCCCTATATAAGTGGGAAGCAAAACATGCCCCTCCGTGCCAACCTAGCATCCTTCAGCAGATCTCTCTCCCCTTGTCTGCGTAAATAGTAAATTCATGTAGATCTGCAAAGTGTCTCGCACTTATTTTTATTATTTATATGTTTTATTATTGGATGGTGCTGAATTTTTTTTGCATGTGAAAGCAGGGAATGTGTAGCAGAATTTGGGGTTTTGTCCTCCTAGGAGAGTTCATTCTGGGCTCAGCAGTAGGAAAGTGCAGTTCTTCTTTTCTTTAGACACTTATATCATATTTTCATCATTTTCTTTCTTCAGTGTTTTTCCTCCTTTTCCCTCCTGTGCAAGTACAGACTCTACTGCTCTCCTTGCAATGAAGAGGAGCAAGGAGCTGATCAAGTGGACAGTGCCTGATACTCCCATAAAAGATGTTCTGCGCTCTTTGAGACTCACTCCCCTCAAATTTTGAGGGTTTTTTTTATACCAAAAGGGTAAAACCTACATTTTTTCCTCATCTTTTCTTAATTCATCTTCTTTCCAGAAATTTTTCCATTCTGCTCCCTGATTTCCCTTTTCACTGCCAGAAAGGCCTGGGTCAGGAGGTGAGGCATGAGCCAACCAAATAGGGAAATGTGTGGGGGAGGCCAGACCAGACAGCATGGCTTTTTCTTTTTTTTTTTTTAATTGGTAGGATGAGATTCTTGCTTGTGAGGATGGAGGGAGATCAAGGAAGAGTTTGTATAAAATTTGCCCCCAAATCCCTTTCTGCAAGAAGACACGAATGGCAGTAGATGGAAGAGACCCTTGGTTAGGGGGAAATGCCCTGAACTCTGCCAGCAAACAGGCCTTGGTTTGGAGGTGCTCACAGCTGATGAAGGGCAGCCCATCTGCGAGCCGTGGGGAGGGACCTGGTGCGGTGGATGAAGCCACACAGGCCATTTCCCGGCTGTGTTGTGTCCCGCTGACCTGGCCCTTTCCTTGGAGACACGTGTTGGAAGAACAGGACACCTGCCTATATCTGCCAAATGCCACGTGGCCGGCCTGGGTGAGCCAGGTCTATCCTCTGCTTGCTCTTCAATCCCTCCCCAGTTTCTCCTCGTGATTTCCCAGGCGCGGCGGCGGGCCGGGCAGCGGCGAGGCAGGACGCGCGCGATCGAGCGGCGCGCGGGGCCGGGCGCTTCACGGCGGGACCTGCCTCCGCAGCGCCGCCCCGGTACCTGGCGCCGAGGGGCGGGAGCCAGGCAGCGGCCTCCCCGCCTTGCACAATGCCAGAGCCCGGGAATACCGGCTAGCGAGCGCCGGCCGGGACCTGCCTCGCCGCCGCTCCTGCCGCACCAGCTGCGGCGGGGACGTGGAGCTGCTGCCCATGAACTGCATCCCAGGTGCCTATGTCTGTCTCTCTGTTCTGGTTTCGTGCTTTTCCGCCTCCTAAACTTGCCGGTTCTTCGGGAAGGCGGCAGCTGAGAAGCACTTGAGCAGGTTTGCGGCAGCAGGATTTCGTCTGTGGCGCTGAGAGCGGCTGCTGCTCCCTGCTGTGCCTGTTCCACCTTGGCTCCTTTGGCTTTTCCGGGTTGGAGAAGCAGCGTTTCGCTCTGGGATCTTGGGAGCTTGTTCGTGCGCCAGATTAGAGATGACGCATTGATGCTCGTATCCAAGACCTTGGCATCCCGTGGTTCGTGTCTCCACCTGTGTAAATCAAGACTAGGATCAGCAAGTGAGAACGTGGCCGTGTGGGATCTTGTTACGGATGCTGAGTGTCGGCGGCGATAGCGCGCGGGGCGTCTTGTGCACGTACCCAGCACAGCTTGTCGAGGCAGAACACACGGGGATACAGAGAGCACTGGAGCTGCCTCAAGAGGGCCCTAGAAATCCCAAAGGGATGATCGTGGCAAAGGCTCTTCTCTCTGTTGCAGAAGCTGTTGCCAGGTTGATATTTAAACAGAAATCCATTCCTTGTCCTAATTCCTTGCTGGATTTATGGACAGAAATATATATATTTTTTAAAATTTCAGGTTAATTTTTCATTTTTAGTTGTTTCCTCTACTGTGGTTCTCTGACCCTGGGCAACAAGCTATTAGTTCTTTCAACTTTTCTTTAAATCCATTTTGATGTTGTGACCCACATGCAAAAGAACATGAAAAATGTTGCAACAGCTCAGAGCCCAGCAAAACGTCCTTTCAAGGTTTACAGAAGGAGAAGGAGCGGTTAAACTTAACTCACATCTTGCTTTTTGCATTAAAATATAAGCTAAACGTTCCTAAAGAGCCTCCCCTTGGCACGTGGGCACAGTCCGTGCAGGTGCGATAGGCCCAAGCGCAGGGAAGCGGCGCAGCAGCCGCCTGGGTTGGGCCTTGCCCTGCGACGGCAGCAGCTGTGGGTCTGCCTGGCCGTCCCGCGCGGGGGCAAGGAACGATTCCCCCGGGAGCCAAGGTCTGCCGTGCAGGAGCTGGTCTGCCCAAGGGGCTCCGCAGCGAGCCCCGCTGGAGCCCTCTCTGGAGCGCGGCCTGCTGGGCTGGGCTGAGCTGAGCTGAGCTGAGCTCTGCTGAGCTGAGCTGAGCTGAGCTGTGCTGAGCTAAGCCAAGTTGAGCCAAGCTGAGCCAAGCTGAGCTGATCAAAGTAGAGGTGAGCCGAGCTGAGCTGAGTCGATCCAATCCAATCTAAGCCATGCTGAGATGAGCTGACCTGATCTGAGCTGAGCTGAGCTGAGTTGAGCCATGCTGCGATAAACTGAGCTGATCTGAGCCCAGGCAAGCTGAGCTGGTCCAAGCCGAGCCTCCAGCCCGAGGAGGTGGGAAGGGGACAGGACAAGGGCCGGCTCTGGGCAGCGTGCCGGGCGCTTGGGAGGGCCTGGAGGGGCGGCCGCTCCGGCCTCATTCCCCTTCAACAGCCGTTTTGTGGTAATTTTGTGGAGTTTCTTTCCTGTTCAGAAGGTGCCTAAATGTGGAGGTGCCTTCACGTTTCCGAGCCGAGGTCTGGGCCGGGATTGCGTGTCGGCAGGCGGCGAGGCGGCCCTGGCGGGTTGTCCCGCGAGGTGCGTTCCTCCCGGGTGGTGCCCGGGCAGTGCCGGGCCCGGCGAGCCGCTGCCCAGGAGCCCCTATTGTTCGAGCCGGCGTTTGCCATTGTTTTTGTTTTTTCTATTTTCTGCCCTGCTAAGAGAGCTGCTGCGGAAAATCCATCTCCTGTCCCTCGCCAGAGGAGAATGGATTTCCTGCTGCTCGGGGCTCCGAGGAAGGCGAGGGCTGCGGGAGGAAGCGGCGCTGCGCGGGCCGGCGCCGGGGGGGCCGCGCGCCCAGCACCGCTGTGTTCCTCACGTTCCCCATAGATGTTGGTAGGGTTTGAGTCTCGTATGGCTGAAAGACAGACTTGCGGAGCACGAGGTCATAGGACGCCCTCAGGCTGCTTCCCATTGAAAAACCTGCAGAAAAGGAGCCGGGGACAAGCGGCAGCTTCCAGGCGCCCGCTCCGTGCTAGGATGGAGTGAATGGAGTCATTCCCAGCCCCCTGTGCTGGAGGGCACCAGGTGCTTCTGGCTGTTTCCGAGGCACTTCAGGCCTTCTGGAGGCCCTTGAGCCGAAGTGCTTGAGCCAAAGGGCTGAGTTCATTAGAGAAGAAAAGGGCAGGGGGAGGGAAAGCTAGGGCTGGTTATTTGGGGTTTTAAATAATAATATATGTAAATATAAATAATAAATGTGGGCCGTGCTGCTGCTGTTGCAGCGGGTATTTGCTGGGAGTCCCATTGCTCTGAGGTCTCCGATGTGTCCGGCCGTCTCCTTGCACGGGGATGGTGCGAGAGCAGAGCCAGCACCGAGGGGGTCGAGGGTTCCCTTTGGTCGTGCCTGCTTTGGAAGAGACCTGCCCTTCCATTATAACTAAGGAAATTGTACTTGCTTCCCCCCAGGTGTCTCTTACCTCTCTTTCAACCTTTACTGGTCCCTTCCTCAGCACATAGATCCCAGATCCATGGGGCAGCTGCGGGACGAAGCTGCACTGGGAGAGCCGGAGCCTGCAGACTATTTTTCCGGGGCTTGTGGCTGCTCTTCTCACACAGGTTAAGACCCAGCATTTTGCTCAAACAGAAACCACCTCTGGGCAGAAATCAGCATGTGAGGAAACACGATGAGCTTCTTAGGAGACCGTTCACATCTCCTGATGAGAGTTTTGTAATTACTAAGCCACAGTTTCGAGAGAAAAACAAGACTGGAAAGGGTCTTGTTTGGGGTTTGCATGAAGGCTTGGGGTTTGCCCATATTGCCAGGGCTACATGGGGATTTTTTTTTTCCAAAGCTTAAAATGAGTTTGATGCTAGAACAAGAAGTTTGCAGTACGATATAGCTGCCTGGATTGCTCCAGGAAATACACAAGCCTTTTTTTGTTTGCTTAGAAATTAGTTGTATTTTGATTCTTGTTTTTTAAAAGCAATAAGTAAACACAATTACAGACTTGAAAAGCAGCATGAGCTGTGCTGGGTTCGTCGTCTCCTCGGGCAGCCGCTCCAGATGAGTGTGCCCTCCACTGCTATAATTACCTTTTAAAAATAACTCTGCAAGTCTGTAATCTAGAGTGGGTGGTATGTAGCAAGTCTGAGACTGTTCTGCATGCAACCCACAGGCTGGGGAGAAGGTGGCTTCATATAAGGGTTCACTTGTCTTCCTCTCTAGGTTGAAATCTGGCTTTTTCCCACAATCCATCAACAAATGACCCATATAATGAAAGTGCTTTTGAGAGCACTAAAAAAGCGGAGTCGAGTCTGCCAGGGGCTGTGATGCCTTTGCAGTCCCCCAGGCTCTAGCCAGTCCCTCTAGATGTTATTTCTCTGCCCGATCTCATCTCTGTTGCATTCAGTTTTCAGCGGCCTGGGCACTACAGGAGAGCAGAGCCCAGCCGAGTTTCACAGCTAAGTGACTTACTCCAGTTACCTCTCAGTCTGTTTTCAGTCCACTTGGCCTTCCGGCTGGACCGGCCGATTTATTTATACAGTGACATGCTTAAAATAGATGTGATTATTTTTTTTCCTGAGGATTTAAAAACAATGAAGCTGGGAATTTGCGGCGCAATCGCAGGGCATTTCTCGACTACTTTATTTTCTCTGTTTGTTAAGCTTTTAGGGGGGCTGCCTTTCCCAAGAGCGGGGTGTTTGCAGAGGTCACTGCAACGTGGCTGTTTTCAGGCTCCTGTGAACCAGCTTGTTCTCGCTCATAAGGGGACCTTTATGCTGCTGAGCAGGGCGAGGGGAACACCTCATTGCCAAACTGGATCTACCTCCCCTACAGTGAAATAACCCACGGCAGCGTCAGCCCTGCCATGAGCTTTGTAAAGCTGTGAGTCCCATTTAGAGGGAAAACCGAGGCGGAGAGAGGGAAATAGCATGGGAATTAGAAAGAGGAAGCCAAGGGTAGGAGCTGAGGGAAAAGAAAGTAAGTCCTAGAAGTGGGAAATTCAATCCTCTCGAGCTTCTCCCATTCACAGAGGTGCTAATAGGGCCCCCGGCTTGTCCTCAGCGGAGGTAATTAATGTTTTGCTCTCGGGTTTCCCTAGGTCTGAAGTTAAGTGCTCTCACCGTGTCGTTGGCGACCAGGGTTTTGCCACCTCCGAATAAAGAGCAGAAAATTACATCCCGTCTGATTTTACATCCTAAACACTGGCGAGTTCAGACTTGCAGGTTGCCTCGCCGATCTGGGGCCGTGAGCGGCGCGGGTTTGACCCGGAATAAACAAAAAGGCCCCCACGTGCCTTGGCAGTTGGTGTTTTCTCCTGCGGAGGACAGGGCTGGTGGGCAGAGCTCTCCTGCCGCTTCACGGAGCACACGGGAAGAGCAGTTACAGCCGTCCCCGCTGCGTAATGTGAAATATTCTTGGCCAAAGCCGGCCGGTACCAAGCAGCGCCCGCACAGCCGTGGCTGTGAAACAGGCTTCCCCCTGGGATGGAGAGGTCTCCTATGGCTGCCTGTGCTTTGGTGACACCTCTGCGTTGCGCTGTCCGGGATGGCTCCCGTGGGACCTGCCCCACGGCGCTGCAGCCCGCGTGGGACACGGGAGCTGGTGTCCTGCCCCGCTGTGAGAGCAGCAGGCACAAAACCCCAGGCAGGGCGAGGACGGCCCTGGCCGTGCAAATATTTGCCCGCTTTGCTGCTTTGCAAAGAGCTGCAGCCACCTGCTTTGTGCAAGGGGTTGATGTGGCTGCACCAGGACCTCTCAGCTTTCCCCCTGTCTTTCATCGAGAGCCTCTTGGCTAAGGTTGGACTAGAAGGTTGGGCTAGGTGATCTGGTCGGTCTCAAAGGTTGGACTAGGTGATCTTTAGAGGTCCCTTCCAACCTTAACCGTTCTGTGATTCTGGGGTTCTGTAAGGAAGGGCACTGTTGTCCCGGAACAGCAACAGCATCCAGTGAAGGAGCACCAGGGATTTTGTGCTGCGGCTTAATCCTGCTGCTGGCACTTAAACCTCATCTGTGCTCAGCTGACACCTCTTTTTTTCTTGGGCAGGGACCAAGGTTAAGAAGACAAGGAAGGCAGGTTAGTTCAAATATGCCAAAATCTCTCGGGTGCAAGTAAAGACTATAAATAAAAGTCTTTTAAGTTGGGAAAGAGCTGTAGAGCGATATGATCAGCTTCAGTTGAGTCCAAATATTGCTTTGTGCCATTAAGCTGTTATCAGGTTTGGGTTCAGTTGGAACGGTTTTATGGCTTTAATGCGGCGGGAACAGTTGTGGCCTTTATGCAAGGAAAGCATTTCCACCAAAAGCTTTGCAGAGGAGACCGCTGTGCTGTGCAGGAACCCGGAGTGAGACCGCATGGGAAGGAATAACAGTGGGAATGACCTTTCCTGACTCTCTTCGTTGGCTGTTCCAAAGTAACTACAAAAATCTAAGAATCTGTACCATGAACAATGAAAAGTAAATGAGGTTTAGTTTTACATTCTCATTAAGGGATCCTCAGCCTAGGTAATAAAAGTTGAACATTTTTACTCACTTCCTGTTAAGCTGCAAACATGCCTGATTCAGCAATGTCTTGAGATGATTTGTCAGGATGAGAAAATAACTCACATCCCTCTTCCTCTTGGGATTAATGGGGAACTAAAATAATCCTGTACCCATAATATTATTTCAGTTGGGTTTGCATAATAGCCTGGAAATGGTTGTACTCGATGCAGTGCTTTGTAATTAGAATGTTTCATCCTTTGAAGTGAGGTTAATTCAT
Organism: Rhynchotus rufescens; assembly: GCA_032273925.1. Classification (NCBI taxonomy): domain Eukaryota; kingdom Metazoa; phylum Chordata; class Aves; order Tinamiformes; family Tinamidae; genus Rhynchotus; species Rhynchotus rufescens. Next base: position 5,737 of record JAVCKT010010087.1, on the reverse strand, counting down.
GCCACACAGCCAGATCTGGACAAATAATAAAATACAGATTTCATTTTTTTTTCAGTTCCTCTCAACTAGCCTTCTTTTCCCAAGCCAATTTCCACTAAGGTTAATTAGAAGTGAAAGGATTTTGATGCTGTTTCCTTAGATATCCAGCACTATCAGACAAGCCCGGGTACGTGTTGGTGTTGCAGGTTCGTGTGACCGTGACTGGTTGAGTTTCTCTGGGCTCTCCCACTCCAGTTTCATCTGCTCTCGTCCACACGGGCCGCCCCAGCAGTTTCATTTCCAGATGTGTTCAATCCACCCCGAAAAGCAGGTGCTGGGGCTGCCCTGGGCAAGAGCCACGGCCCGTGTTGGAGGCGCCGCGGGGCACAGGAGCTTCCACCGCCAGCAGCGGGACCTTCCTCCTGGCCTGCATTACAGAAAGTGAGAGACATCAGCTTCGCCGTAATTACTTACAAGCTGCAAGAGAGGCACATGTGTAAATATTTTCAGGGTCACAACTTTGCTGTTTATTTTCAATGCACTTTGTTATTAGGAACCGTTTTTCAAGAGTTTTGAAATCCCACCCATAGTGTCTGTGGTGTCAAGCCGGCCTAGCCCCGGCCCTGCTCCCAGCGGTGTCACTGCGTTTGCCGTTGGCTTCAGGAGCGGTGGCTACAGCGGCTGCAGTGCTTTGGGAAACGCTTTCCCTGTGTGTTTCTGTGTATAAAGCCCATGAGTGCAGCTGCTGCCGTGTCCAACACTGTAATGGTGGCAGCGATCTGGGCTTTAAACAGACTTAAGGCTGAAATCAACCCGATAAAGAGAGGAAGATGTGATAAAGTTAAGCAAAAGGAGGCTGCTTTCTTTTTCAGAAAAAAAGAGTGCCTTTCACAAAGTCAGGATTTTGGTTAGTCCAGGTTAAAAAAAAAATCATTTTTGGTTCATTCTGTCCCTGTCTGTGCTGCTCCTACCTGTGTGAAGCTCAGAGGTCACTCCCCCTTGACACCTTCTCCACAGCACCAAGAACAATTTTATCTCTTCTCTGCCTTACAAGTGCCTGGAGTGGCCTTGGGAATCATCCGTTTTGATCAGGTCTATCATTAATTGTGCCTGGGACCTTGTGCTTGGACTTTCTCACTGCCAGAAGTGTTTTGAGAAAAGGAAACGTGATGCATAAGTAAATGTGGGGTGGCAGGTGGGATTTCAAGGGTCCAAATCAAGCCTCTGCTCCCTCCGCAGTTACCTTCTTTATTGGAAAAGAACACAGAGAGATGTATAGAAGCTAGAACTGCCGCATCTCTCTCTCCTTGGTGTCAAACGAATAAAGCCATCAAGCCTGATGTAGCGCTCAAATCCTGCAGCCGCCAAGTGCTCTGATAATTACCTATGACAGACTGGGGCCATTACCACCAGTGTTTAGAGTCTCGGCGCTCACATCTGCTTGCAGATGTGCTCCGGAGCAGGGTGGTCCGTGGCTGTAACAGCCGTGATGAATGCTTGGCTCGCCCGGGTTAGGTTATTCCTCCCCGAGCGGCTCCGCGCTCCAGCTCGGCGCTCCGGTGGGGTCAGCTCCGCTCGCCGCCCCCTTGGGCCCTCTGCCCCGGGGCCCTCGGTTTTGCAGCGAGACTCGCGCTTTGCTGCCACGTCAGCGCTGGGACCTCAGGCAGTTCATGGAATGATTAAGGTTGGAAGGGACCTCTAGAGATCATCTAGCCCAACCCACAGCTCCAGCAGGGACACCCAGAGCACAGGGCGGCATCCAGGGGGTTTGGGAGCTCTCCAGAGAAGGAGCCTCCACAGCCTCCCTGGGCAGCCTGTGCCAGGGCTCAGTCACCCTCACAGGAAAGAAGTTCCTCCTCACCTGGAGATGGAGCTGCCTGTGTTTCTACTTACACCCATTACCCCTCGTCCTGTCACTGGCCACCAATGAGAAGAGCTTGGCCCCTTCCTCCCTCCATTCCCCCTTCATGTTCTTATACATGTTAATCAGATCCCCTCTCAGCCTTCTCTTCTCCAAGCTAAACAGGCCCAACTCACTCAGTGTCTCGTCATACAAGAGATGTTCCAGTCCATTAATCATCTTTGTCGCTCTCTGCTGGACCCTCTCTAGAAGCTCCACATCTCTCTTATACTGGGGAGCCCAGAACTGTCCCCAATATTCCAGGTGCAGCCTCCCCGGAGCTGAGCAGAGGGGCAGGATCCCCTCCCTAGCCCTGCTGGCAACATCCTCCCGATGCAGCCAGGATTCCATTGGCCTTCTTGGCCTCTGGATCGGCCATCCCTGCCCATGGTGGTTTCTGGCCACCGCGGGCTCCCAGCGTGCGACACGCGCCACGGGCCAGCGCGTGAGGTGGCTCCGTCCACACTGCCCCAGTGCCCCTGGAAAAGAGAGTCCAGGCGTTACAATCCCCTGGGAAGCCCTAAAGTTGGCAGGATTTTTGTGTTTGTTTCCCTCCTACTCTTTTATTTTCCTAAGCCTATAGATTGGCTTTATTTCCCTTAAAAGTTTCTCAGCCAGGAGACTGCTATTCATCCGCTTTTAATTAAAGCAATATAGGGAATTGGGCCTTTCACCGGGGTGGTTCTGGTGATTGCAAGGAGTGTTTTTGTTAGTTTTCCTCCCTTCTGAGTAAATATTTGCAAGTGTAAGTTTGAGCTTAGGCTTTTTAATCATTGAGGAGTTAAATGACTACATTATGGTGAATTGATTCCTCTGCAAAAAGAAAAATCTGCCCGTTGCTGCTGTGTGCAATAGTGTAACTAAGAGAAGGGATTTAGCTCCATCTTCCTTAGTGGGCAGGCTGACAGGGAAGGGAAAAGGGGGATATTTGGGGGGTCAGAGGGCTGAGGCGGTTGGCAAGGGCCCGAGAGGAGCCCTGGTGCCTGGTGCGGCCAGGGCCGCTCCGGCTGCTGCTCTGCTCTTTATGGAGCACAAGGCTCCAGCAGGAAATCTTCGGAAGTGCCCAAGTGTCTTCTGAGCCCAGCTCCTGTTTTCTGGAGCGCCAGTGTGCTGCAGGGCTCTGTGTGTGTGTGTGTGTGTGTGTGTGCTTGGAAATTTGGCTGCAGCTGCGAGCCGGGTCGCTCGTCCAGCACAATGGGCGGAAGGCGATGACCCCGCGCGGGGAGCACCAGGGCCCTGCAGGAAAGCTCTCTTTGCTGCGGGCCTCCGAGGGGGACGATGCTCTCGCCCAGTGCTGGCTTTTACGTCTTGCTGCTGTCTTGCACGTTGCTGCTTTCTTGCATGGGGAGGTTTCCTAGGCTGTGCCGGCTCCTGAGCCATCCCTGGGGATTTGGGGTGCTGGTGGGGAGCCAGCTGGGTGCTTGTCACCTTTGCTTCCTCTCCTTCAGCTTCCTCTCACTGGGATGGCATGAAGGGGCTGCCCCTCCCAGCTCCGCTCTTTCCTTCCCTCTCCCGTAGCAGGGAGGCTGCTTCCTCCTCCAGCCCTACCCGGTGTCCCTGGGGACACCCCAGCCCTGCACGTGGTTCTGGTGTCCCCACGGCAGCCCCGCGCTGTGCTCTCGCCGAGAGCGGGGGACGTCAGCACCGATGTCGGCCCCTGGGCTCCGCGCTCGTCAGCGTCGCCTTCGGCTGGCGACGGCTGCCTCCTCGCCTGCCCCGTTCCCCTGCTGCCAGGCCTGGAAAGGGCCGAGACAGCATTTATTTTCTCTTTGCCATTTGTGATGCCTCTGGTTCCTCAGGCGATTTCAGGAAGTTAGGGTTTTTTTCTTGTGGTTTTGTTACTAATGTAGATTTCCTGGGGGTTATAAAATGATCTAAAACAATCTGCCCTGGTGAGTTGACTCGGAAGTGACTCTCTCGAATCACTTGCAGGCAGTCTGGCTGTCTGAGGAGTTAACGGCATGGACGGCTTGTGGTTAAATGTGAAATGTTCTATGTGCCTTCAGAAGTAACAGAAATAAATTTGATTTTGTTGTATGGTGGATATTTTTGAAAAGGTCATTTCGTTCTTCTCTTTTCAAGTAATGGATCTAATAAACTCCAGCACCAAGTCTGAAATGTACCTGTCTTGCCTCTTGGCACATGACCATAAATTAATAAATTATCAGTTCAAATGTCACCCAAAGAAAAATCAAAAAACTTGGTGAACCACTGACAAAAAAAGACTAATTTGTGAGTGAACAAGTCTAATCTGGTACTTGCTCTGGGTAAATAACATGCAAAACAAGGTACTTGAAGTAAGACTTGAGTATGGACTCAAAGTGGTTTAAGGATCTGGTCTAGATTCCTATGGATTTCCTTTAAGAGAAGGGAAGATATTCTAGAAAGTTTTCTTTTTTTACATACTCAAGATGTGTATGTAAATTAAAGCTTGATCCATTATCATCAAGTGACTAGAAAGAGTCTTGTTAATTCTGCTGCACTCTGGACAAGGTCTTTAATAAGTTTTTAAGAGTGTTGACTCCATCTCATTGCTCATGATCCTTTGTTCTCCTATTGACCTGCTCATTACTTTGTCCCATACTCATCCCATTAGGTTCTCCTTGGAGACCAATGCCATTGGAACTGGTTCAGTGCTTCAGCTTATGCGCCTTCAATGAAACCCATGGACTTTGACCAGGTGGACAGGAGAAACACAGTCAAGAATCAAATGAGGTCTTTTCTACTCATCTTGAATGTACTGAAATGTGCATCCTTCTCACTTGTTGTGATGCATGAGAGAAGTAGTGTTGGATTAGGACTGCCAAGGGAGGTGAGGTCTATCATAATAGATTAAACAAACATCTCTCAGGAATGACTGAGATGGAGTTGATGGTGCCTTGAGTCAGAGTAGTGGCTTTGCTGGTCTCTTAATCTCCCTTTTGGTTGTCTGTTTCGGTGATTTGGTTGTTCAGATCCATGCTGTGATAATATTCAAGGATCAAGAGTAATTCAGAGCATGTGGCAACTGGATGTGAAGTGTTCGTAGTTGGTGGTTGTGAGATCTTGGCCTCAAAAAAAAAAGAAACATTTTAACCCACCCAGTGGCAGAAACTTCTCAAAATCCAGTGTTCTCCTAAACTGCTCCGGGGGTTTAATCCAAACCCTATGATTTCTGTCTGTGTTTATAAGTGGCACTGGTATAATTCTAGTCACCACAACACCAGTCCCTCAGTTGAATGTGCTCTTTGAAGTGTACGTTTATGAATATTGCATTCAGGAGGTCTCCTGTCACAGAGCAGTCATTGTAGCAACTACAAGAAGCACTTTAAAAAAAAAATATTTTCTCCTCCTCCTCTTCTCATCCCTGTGACTTTCTGTAAGGAAAAAGCCCAGTCTGTGAAATCTAGTTGCAACTAGATGGATTAGTGTAATGTGGAGGCAACACTACAGGGTTTGTCCATCTGCCCTTCGCTCTGCACCCCAGACCGTACCAGTGCTGAACCTTGCCCAACGTGTCTATGCCAAATGCAGCAGCTCAGAGATGCTGGAGGGTTCTTGGAATTGTGTTTTACATTACTTGCAATCTGGTAGTTTCAATATATGGTTTGGTTTTTGGTTGTTTTTTTCCCATGGGTGCTATATGTTAATTCAAATGCTTGGCACCCCGGAGCATGTTCTAGGCGTTATTTTGTTCAGCAGTCGCACGGGAGCGGGCGTTTTTGCTGTGCAATCTGTGGATGTGTGCAGGGCACAGATCAATGCCACTGTCTGTGCTTGTGGAGTGTCCGGGATGGGGGGTTCTGCTCTGGCAGTGACTATTTGGGAAATAGCTTCCAGATGAAGTGAGCAAGAAGGTCCCGTGCAGCAGGCCCAGCT
>JAVCKT010010085.1:0-13170 GCA_032273925.1 Rhynchotus rufescens | reverse complement strand
GGGCGCGTAACCTGTCCACTCTCTGCCATGGTCCTGTGTCGCTGTCTGTGTGAGTCCACACTTCGAACAGTCTGCTCTCCACTCCTGCTGCAAAGCTAAAATCTTGGCAAACTGTGAGTCTGATGGAAACGGTGGAAACCTTCCAGGAACAGTCATGTTTTCCATAGGACTGCCTTTTCTGCCAAACGTAATTTTCCTTTTTTATAGAGAGGTAAATTATGCATGTTGCTGTAAACTTGTGTTGCAGACATGGAAGTCAGGTAGACTTTATTGTGCAGGTCAAATCAAGTTTGTGCCGAGGATATTAACATTATTTAGCTACCCTAAAAGCTGCTGGAGCTGCCGTTGCAGCAGGATTTAGCAGTGAGGTAGTTGATGAACATCAGGTGTCTTGCCCTAAACACCGCAGTCATTGTGAGGCCAGACTGTACCAGTTCTTGTACAGTGTCAGATGCTGCCTGTGTCTTGTTTGACCTTGTCCTGGAGAATTTACTAGGCCTGTGTAAAAATGTATATCCGTGTGTCAGAGCTATCTTTGTGTTGGGTAGCTTGTGTCCCACACTTTTTTCAGTATGAGATTGGCCCATCATAAATATGGGATTCATTATAAAGTGTGTCTAGATGTACATGCAGGAGCACCTTTTTAAAATTTACTTTTATTAAGACTTTACAGCAAGCTACTAATCTAAACAAAAATTCCTAAACTCAAGGTTATTTTTGAAATGTGATGCTGATAGCATAATGCCATGTATTTGGTGGTCCTTAACAGAAATTGTGTTAAAGATGCATAAGCAAAAATTGTTCCTCCAAAACAGTGTGATAAACTTGCTGTGGTCAGTGCTTTGAACTAGGACACTGGGTTTGACTGGAGGGTACATTCTGAGTTAGCATTTGTGATTTCTTCTCTCCCATATGGAATTTCTATGGCGTTCTCTCATCTCTCTTCAAACGTTTTCAGTGTTGTTATTAGGACTTTAAAAGGGCAAAAGTCGCCTAGACTTGACATCCCTGATCTGTCCACGGAGAGCCGAAGAGGTGGAGGAGGTTGCGCAAAGGGAAGCGCAGCCTTACGCCGTGCAAGGCCAGGCTGCTGCCCTGCCCTAGCTTCGAGGAGACTGCAGTAAATCGGCCAGGAGGCAGTCAGAAAGTAGTGCCAGTTGGCTGTTTCTGCCAGCATTTTCTTCTCGCGCTGTGCATGAGGGATGAGGGCCGCAAGCGAGGGCAGCAGCTGCAGCGTGGGGCTGCCCGCAGGATCAGCTCCTTCCTTGGGGCTGCGCGGGCCTCCTCGGCAGCAGAGATGGAGATGTCGGCTCCCAAAAACCCTCCGAGGTTGCCAAGAGACCGGCGCTTCCTGGCCTCCCGCCACCCGCCAAACATGGCGGGGACGCAGGGAGACGCGAGGTGGAGGCTGCGCGGCGCAGGGAGGCCTGGCACGCGGTGGGGACGCGTATCCCGCGCTCCCACAAACGGGAGCGAGTTGGACGCGACTCGCGCCATCCCGGCATCCCGCTCGGCAGTACCGGCCTGCTCAGCGCCTTGTTTTCATGTGATGGATCCAGCAGTGTAAAAGCTATCAAAAATACTAACGTGTCCTGAAAAGGCACTTGGGCTGTACCGTAGTGGTTTAAAAATCCACACTTCACAGACTGCAGGAGCTTCCTTAAAATCTGCAGAAGCTCCAAAAACTGAAAGGAAACTTTGGAATAGCACTGATATTGTAGGTACGATGTTGTAATCCACTGTGCGTTACCTGATGTGGTAATTACTACCATTACAGGACATTTTAATTGCGATAGAGTCAAATCTCTATATCTAATGAAAGCTTCTGCCTACAAAAGCTTTATTATATATGCAGAGATGCAGATTTCTTACTAGTATTTCTTTTCCTTTGTGTTTAGCTGCTAATAGCAAGTGATTGTTGCTGTCACATGTCCCCTGCTTGTTTAAAATTTCAAAAGTATCCCATAGTTTCATGGCAAAAGTGAACAGTTTTATTAGACTTGCTAGCTTGTCTATGGACTCTTATTTTATAAATTTGCTTTTGAAATATAGTTGGGCAGGAAAAAACCTATAAATAGTGCAAAAATAATATAAATTCTGCAAGTAGAGAGTGAATTCATTTGGAATAGTGTGACAAACTGCTGCATATACTTTCTACAGGTGAGGTCAAAAATAATGTCTTCTAAAAGTGACTATACAGCCCAGTCTTGACTCCTCAGCAAACTCACAGGTGGAGCTAGGAAGGAGCAGGGAGGTTCTGGTTGAGAACTGACTGTGAGCAGCTTGTGGAGCTCCAGCTCCAGCCGGGCAGTCTTGTGATGGCCAAGACCAGATGAAGCACTTGCTGTCTCAGCTTCATGGACCCTTGAATTTTTCTTACCTGGTACCTTCAGCTGTGCTGAGCAGGTGTTTCTATCAAGGGTGGTCCAAGTCAGTACGCTCTGTTTTGGGCAGTGATAACTTGGCCTTCTGTCTCACAGGACTCTATTTGTAGCAGAGACCTGTCTAACTTGCGTGGTGTGGTCTTCAGAGGGCGAGAATTGGGGGCCCTCTGCTTCAAGGAAGACACCTACAACAGTTTGACCTATGCAAGACCACATCTAAAGCGGGAATTTGGGTGCAGGTAGGTCACGTAGTCAGTCACTAATCATTCTGGGATGAAGATCATGGAAACAAAGCCCATTCCAACTTTTAGGACTTGCTGCCCTGCTAGGAATTGCCCATCTCTGCTGGTTCTGCAGACCAAGGATTTTGCTGGATACTCGAAACGTTGCTCATAACGTTTGCACGGTGGCAAGGGGAGCAAGGAGGTGAGCTATTACTGTAACCTGAGTCGTGAGTACTGAGATGTTGAAATATTTGTACTGAATATTTATAAACTGTGGGCTTCCTGAGTCTCTGCATGCTCCAAGAGCACCCGCGTGTGCTCACAGGGATTTCCCTTTGATGTCCCTTTAGTCTTCAAGATCAAAATCAACCTTGTGGCTGAAAGCAGCCTTTGCAGAAAGTCTTTGGCCAGCTATGGAAAATCGCTGTGTTTCTGCAATCTGCATTGCAGATATTCAGCCACTACCAGTCCAGCCTTTCTGTGCAGCCACCAGTCTCAGTTAGGGACCCTGCCCAAAGAGAAGGGGGTAGATAACTCTCCTGTGTTTAAAAAGGCAAGTGCCATGAGAAGCAACTGGCTGCATGGGGTGGGTCAGTATTAGCGATGAGGGAGCAGGTAAGAAAGGATATGCTGTAAGGAGGGGGACGCATAAGGAGGCATTGTGTATGACGGGAGCGGGCACGGAGCAGAGGGACATAGGGAAGTATGATGCCCAAGTGCCCCCTCCTCCCCTACCATGGGGACAACAGATTGCCCCAAAGCAAGGACACTTGTGGCCCTCGAGCCTTATTATTTATCACTCGGTGGCTTGTTGTGAAGAACAGCCTTGCACTTGCAGCACAGATGACATGGGCTTGTCCAGTTAATTTGCAGCCAGGTAGGGTAGCTTCACAGTGCCAATCTCGCCTGCTGAAGATGCTTGTGTTGTTCTCCTTTTCATCCTCTGTCTGCAAGGTTCAATTTGTGCCTTGGAAAATGGGGAATGGGAACATGCAAAGTGCCTGGAGTAACCACCTGGCAATTAAACTGCAGCTTCTCGGGAGCTCTAAGGCAAAATGAATTCCTGAAAATGCTCCTGAAACCAGAGGTTTCTTTGCGAAAAAATTAACCATAAGGAGGACAGAGAGGAGCTGTTCAGTCTGTCACTCCTCAGGAAATAAACATTTACAGCCCCACAGCTTATGTTAGGTAGAGCAAATCCTACGCTTTAAGATGTTCCCTAGAGAAAACACTGTACTCAGAGCTCTGCAGCTGGAGAGGATGGATGGTCGAGCAGTCCTTGTGAAATCAGATTCCAAACACAAACATTTGGTTCACAAGCAGTCTCTTTCCATTAAGTTTAATTCTTATTGTCTACTTGAATGGAAAAGCAGAAAATAATTGTGTTTTACCTCTCTGTTCTTTGTACCAGCACCTTCCACAGCCCTATTAGTAAAACTCAAGGGAGGTGTCTCTGGAAGCATGGGAAGAAATGGAGTCACAGCTGTGAGATGGAAGAGGCCATGTGTGTTTTACTGCAAGCTTTTCCCAAGGTGAGAAATCTCACTGAAGTGTTTACTAGAATATCTCTCTTAAAAATAAGTCTTTGCTTTAGGTTTTATGGATAGTATAAAAACATTTGTAAGATCAAGAACACTTTGCAGTTGCATAGTAGCTTGTACCTTCTGAGGGGGGTGTAGATGAGCAAGTTGGGCAAAAAGCCCAAATTTTGGATGCAAATGGGAAAGCTGTTAAGTGTAACATATACAGACTGCCTGTGATTAAGGCCAGCCACGGGAATGAATCCCAAAAACGAGAACTAGAAATCAGCCCAACCTTTTCCTCATCCCCAAAGGCAGTGGTGGATGAGAGGGGGTTGCAACGTGACTCCTCTCCTGTCCGAACCCTGCAGCAAGGTGAGAGTTTCCCAAAGCGCAGAGGTCACTTGGCACACAGAGCAAGGAGCAGCTCCAGCACCACATCCCAGCCCAGGCTCCAGTGGTGGCTCCGTGAATTCCACATGAAGTGGCCGGTGCAAACGGGGCAGCGCATCGCGGGCTCCTCTTCCTCCCAGCGAGCCCCTTCTAGTGACACTGTGCAGCACGTGCTCTGACTCTAAATGCCTTAGAGCTTCAATACAGACATGCAAAATTCTCCACCTGAGCTTTGTAGCAGTGGATGTTATCACCCCATCTTTTGATTATACTGGGTGGGGGGGGACACATTTCCATAACAATGACACTTAATGACCAGCAATGGGGAAAATTCAAGGTCTAATTTTATATATGGAAATAAAGATGCAACTTCTCCGCAGAAATATTTGAAACTTCTTTTAAGAAAAGATGTTGGTAGGGAACAGATGGCCGCCTGGCGCCATACATATTCATGAGTGCATTTATTTCATTATGCCTTCCCCTGGGAACCTCGCGCTTCGGCTTTTATAAGTTTGCCTGGCCATCAAATTGAGCAGTCAGAAGCCCCCCGTCAAAGGCGGCGTTGCTGTAGAAATTGGGGGAAAGCATGTGAAAGGCTTTAGCACTTTTGTCTTGACTTTTATCCCGGGAACACCTGTTTGAGACACAGGCAGAGATTTTTATAAGATATAAGCGGTGTTGCCTTTTGGTAGAAAAAGAGACTGTTCAAGTTAAGCATGTTCCTTGCGCCTCATGTTTGTGCTGCAGTTTGGGAGCTTTTGGGCTGTTTAGCAACTTTGAAGCAACATGTTCTGTGCATTTCGGACCTCTCAGTGCAACACAGAGCTGCCAAAAGCTGCTGCGGGGGACGTAAATTCTGCAGATCTGCTCCGTGTATTTAATTGCTCAGGATGAATTTTACAGAGCAGCGACAGCTCCGATTGCAAAGGGAAATCAAATTTCGTTTTTCCCTAGGTGTGCACGTTTGTAGCTGCCTTTTCACCCAGGGACTGGGCTCCTGGTCGGGCGCGGAGCCTAGAGCTGCCCTCCCACCCGGCGCTGGGCCCAGCGCGGCAGATTGGCCTGAAGGGAGCCACAAAAGTCGCTGATTGATGGCAGGGCCGCAGCCGCGGCCTCTCGGCGCCGCATTCACCACCTATGGCTGCCGGGGCGCGCTGGGCAGCTGTTCCTTTGATTTGCAAAGCGAGGTTTAGTTCCAGAGAATGGGTCCGGATAGAGGGGATCCTGCACAGTGGAAATTCCTTTTATCTCTCCCCTTTTTGTAGCGGGCGCCTTTCTTTGGGGCCAGAGACGTGTCGCCTGTGCAGAGCGCGCGGTCTGGTGGTGGAGGCCCACGGAGGGGACGCCGAGCGCGCCCCTGGGACCGCAGACACGGAGCAATTTCTTACCTAGACACAATCACTGCCAGGGTGAAGCCCTGAAATGCTCTTTGGAGCAATTGCTTAAGCTGAACGCAACTAGCCCCGGGCTGTGGCACAGGTGACACTGTCACCTGTGTCAATACAGGCAAAATTGGACCTAGCCGGTAAGGAACCTCCAATGTGCTCCAGTACTGTTTTAGTAACAACAAAAATTAGTCAGTGTTCTCCCCTTCAAATTACTTGGTAGAGAGTACAGTTTAATTAACTAAAATGTGCCCAACTGCAAGTTTTTTGCATTGTGGAAATGTCAGTTTAGTGTGTGTGGCTCCCCAAGCAGACTCCAAGGATCATTTAGTTTTAAGATGATTGTAGCCTTGAAGTAACTTAAAAGGTACTAATATATTTAATCAAAGGAGGTAACTAATAAGATGGAAATAAATCATTCATGCATATAAACAGTGCTGCTGTGAAGAGTGGGTAAAAGCACCAGGGAAAACGTTTGGAAGGAAATTCTTTCCTCGGGCACCTTGATGCTGGTTTCTCTGAAGCTAAAGAGCAGTTTCATCAACGGCCCAATTTAGTCTTTATGTGTATACAGCATACTGAGTTGCCCTATAAAATATCTGTATTTATGCCTATACTCATACACATAATTTGTGCATACATTAGCTACACAAAGTGTGTATTAACTGTTTCACAATTTAATAAGCTAAATGCCTCTCTAAATGTCAGGATTCAGGTTGCTTGAATAACCCTGATTTTAATTTTACCCTTTCATCTTGCATGCTGAATGAGAAATCATGAAGGAAGTCATCTATGCTCAAGCAATTAGGATGTCTTTTCCAAAACTGAACTGCCATCACTTCACTGCTGTTATTGCTCAGCTGGGGCAGGGCGTGTTGCCTGATTTCACTGCACAAATAATGCACTTTATTTGCTGCATTTATTTTTTTGGTGATTTGTTTTCTGATTGTTTGGACCTGCCTGCATTTGATGGTCAGTGTTTTGCTAATTTGGCTTTTCACCTGGAGAAGGCTGCTGTGCCCCGTTGCTTTTCTTTGAGACTTTTAAACATCAGGGCTTATGGGAATAGAGTCTTGGAAGGATGCATTTCTGTTGGTTCTTTTTTAATTGTTGTTTTGCTATAAATACACGTTCTTGTGCAAAAAGTCTTTGTGCAGCAGCCTTAGAGGGGCCAGCTGGGGCGTCTGCTGCACTTGCCGCTCTGCCCAGGCAATTGAAATGCCCATTGAGTGCACTTTATTGCACTTAAACCTCTGAAATGCTCAAAACCTATAAATCTTCCAATGTAGACTGAATGCTTCTGCTCCACAGTGGTCTGATGAACCCCTCTGTCCATCCATCCTTTCTGTCCTGCCCTGCAGACTGGTTCCTATGGATCATGGGAAGAAGCACGAGAAAAGCCAGGTAAGGCTTCAAAGCTAGCTAACCTCTCCAGAGCCAGCTATGATTCAACAGATGGGGCTACATAACTTAAATTGATTGTATCCCTTAACATGGAAACAACAAATTACTGCTGCGATAGCAAGAGCTGGCCTGGACATGCCATCTGCTGAAAAAGAGTATTCTACCTTTCTACAACATTTTCTGTTGTGTTATGTGGCTCAGCAAACTAAGGATTTGCTTTGTGGGGGCAAAGATAGAGACCAAAAAAGGTAAAGTTGCTGAAGCAGGCACATGGGGTGCAGCAGGAGATCTGACAGATCCTCTGTCTGGATGCAAACTTCCTATCTACTGTGGATCGAAATGAGTGATGGTGATGTAGGGTGGCTTGTGTTGAGTCCAGCATTACTTGGATTCCTAGATTAAAACTTTTCTTCAAGCAAATCCTGCTGTGATGCTCTTGGCTGGCACAGGCCCCATGTGCCGTGTTCCCGTGATCCGTATTGGCGCCGAGATCCAGTGCTGGCGGAGTGCTCTGCACAAGAGCCGCTCTTTTGTTGCATGCTTGTGCTCATCTGGGGAGCACTTGCAAATTATTGAACATTTTAATCTTCTTGCATGTTCTCATGTGCATCACAGCAATGCTCAGGTGGTCACAGCGAGCCCGCTACAGCCCTGGAGGGATTTGCAGGCTTCGGAACAGCACATTCCCACTGTAATTTCCTTCTCATCTTCACCTCCTGCTACTCCCTTCTCATCTAGCTAAATGCTGCACTGGTGGGAAGCAGCGTTTTTGGCAGTGGGTCCTTTTGTCATCAGTCCGCCTGCTTTGGGAGCTCTTAGATGTGAGGAAATCTTGCAGACTCCTTCCTAATCCTCTTTCCTTAAAGATTTTGCTGACAATTTTGGAGTTTGGTTGGGTTTGTGCTTATGTCGATTTAAGCAAATTTCTTTGGTAAAATGTAATTTTTTGTAGTAGGAATGGGCAGGATGGGAGCAGCCTTGTGCCTGGCCCAGTAGGCACCAGCACAGAGTCTCTCCCAGTGCTGTGTCTTCCCCTTCGTGTGTTGGAAGTGCTTCTGGTGCCCATCTTCCTGGGATTTCTGCTGAGCTGGAGTAAAAGAAGGCTAACATCCTCCCCAGTTTTGTAGTTTCTGTCTTGATCTCAGCGTCTTAGCAAAAATGAGTTTTAGGCTCCACTTTTAAGTCTTGAAAGTCTTTAGCATTAATAAAGCACCATTTATCTCCTGTTTCCACAGTAATGGGGATTTTCATGTTTTTACCCTATTTTTAGAACTTTTTAAAAGTCTGCCCCTATTCTCAAACTGGAACGTTTTGTCACCATTGATGTACAGCACCATGGAGAATATGCAGCGTGCTCAGTGTGCGTGACCTCCACACTGCTACTTCCAAGAAACAGCTGGAGAAACTCTGGAAAACTTCATCCCACAGAGATGCTTCCTTCCTCCTCGGAGGCAACAGGTAGTAGCTTGTGCACTAAAATCCTTGGCCCACAGGGCTGGATTCCAGGTAGGTGCACTTGTTTTCCTTCCCTAGGAGGAGGGAGCTGTATTGGATGGATAGCAAGACTTCCCATTCTTCTGCAGGTTGATGGGATGAGGTGGGTATTGCTCCCATTGGAGCTTGTCCCTGGCCTCTGCTCCCAGCAGCTCAGCATCCTCCTCTCGATTTTGTCTGTGCCTTGAAATAAATGGAAATAAGATTGAGGTGCAGTTCAGCCTTTAGGTTTTTTATTACTGCTTTCACTTGGGAAACTAAATCCTATCTTAAGGCGCGCTGGCAGGGCTGATACGAATAAATGGCACTGCATTTAGGCTGGCAAAGCTTATTAAAAATCTGGCCCCGTATTTTTTGTCTGATAGCGATACTTGCATATTCTGTTTATTTTCAATTATCTGATAAAGGAGAGGAAGACCTTTGCTCATGCCTTCCAGCATGCATCACTTGTGCTGTTTGCTGGAGCTGCAAGGGGAAATGTTGGGTGGAGCTGATGAAAAATATTTTGCAGCGGTATTAGCTGACGGATAATTTAACTTTTCTTATTTTATTATGCTGCTAAGCAACATTTTAAAGGGCTGTACGTTTCCTTATTGTACGGGTGCCCAGTGAGCATGGAGTCTTTATTCTGTGCTTTAAATCTAGCTAAAAAGTTAAGTATATAGCACCATAAGTCTTTGTTGCCATTTAATAGATTTATTTAATCATCCTTTATGGGCTAGGTTAGCAGCTACTGCCTCTGTTTAAAGGAGGGGGAGATGATAAACCTGGAGGACTTGCTCTGGTCAGTGGAAATGCTTGGAAAACTCTCCCCAGCTTTAACCATTTACTCTTTGTGCTAGTCTTCGTTTCTACTCAAGGTTAATTTTGCCGTTTTCCCCAATTGAAGATTGGGGAAATTGAAGATTTTTGCTGTTTTACCTCGTCTCAGGATGTGGTTCTTAGTTTGAAGGTTCAGTCAGAATGAATTAACTGCTAATTTGTTAACCATTGAGGTGAGTCCTGAATAGTCTCAAAGAAAACCCTGTCCATGTGTATTTCCTGACTCATCCAAACACTTACCATAGCAATGGCCATGTTACCTGGGCTGGTTATTTAATAATTTCATAAAAAAGATTGAAACAGATACATAATGAATCAAAATGCACTCAGATCAAATGATTAGAAATTCCTAGTTAATCACCAGAAAGGAAACTAATTAAATTACTATTCAGCTTTTATGGGGGCCTGGGGACTGTGCTAAAATAAGTCCCTTCAATCACTTTTTCATTAGATGGGACAGGCATATTCAAGGTTAGTGAAGACAAATGCAATGTTCTTTGATCCCTCTTGAAATTATATTATTTAAATTATGCTTTATGCTTCATCACCTAGTACCAAAACTAAAATATCTGGGTAAAAAGGAAGCCATGCCAGAGAGCTCATCAGGCAGACACAAAAAGGTGTTGAATATTATGGAATACCCAAATCAAAGCTTAAAAGATTTTCATTCAATTATTATTTACATTTCTAGTTGGATTTTCCCTTTAGGTGTAAGGCAGGTGGGTTGCTGTGGGAGGTGGGTAGTTGTTGTTCTCATGTTGTTGGTGTATAGAAAGTGGAGCAGGAGCCACTCACCACCAAAGCACTTTACAGAGGCAGCACTGCTATTTTGCAAAATGGGACATCCCATGGTGCTTCAAAACCAGAAAGCTACGTAATGCTCAAATATAAGGCAACCCGTCGATTGAAGAAAGGAATAATAAATCTGAGCTTAAACAGAGTTCTAAATATTTTGGTGTTCCTTTAAGACTCAAAGAAAAGGCAAACTTCTCCAGGCTCACAAATGTAACAAAAGATGCCAGCGATATCTCTTTTGTTCGACAAAAGGGAGGATTTTCAGAAGAAAGTTAAGTCGGTGAAATCTTTTCACTTCCTTCCTTAGCTTTTTAACATCCGTATCCAAGGTTTCTGACACCTAGAACTAGTTTGAAAAGTTAAGAAAAGAAAGCACAGCTGCAAGATTTCAAAGCGGGGCACAAACAAGTCGAAATAATCTCACTTCAAAATCTGGGCTCTTCTCCTTCATGGTAGCTTATCCCCCATATAAGTGATGGACGGGTGTATTTAAAGAGCCCGAAGGTCATTTAGGTTGCCTGTTGAATTGATGCCACCCCACCTACAAAATAACAGCTCGTCTTTCGCCAGGAGCCTTCGACTAAAGCCTTGAAGCGTCGCTGATTTGGGCCTTTTAGTGATGCTGGTCCTTACTCTTGCTTTGCCTGTGGATGGGTTCAGTCACACTGGGAGAATGGTGCCTTCCATTAGAATAAGGAGAACATTTCTGGGTGTTTTGATATTTCTCTTGTAGAAAAAAATCTCCATTCAAACAAAACTCCTTCTAACAGGGGGAAGAAAGTCTTTGGACCTGTTTCCAAGAATCCAATAACACAATGGGGTTTGTGTGGTCCCGCTGCAGCAGTCACTGGTGTTAATGATGAGTTTGGAGTTTGCAGAGTGTTTTGGCAATGTTGGGGATCAGAGGCAGGGACCACCCTTGCTATGAGCTGGACGTCCTCGTGGTTTCACCTGTGCTAAATGTGCTCTGCTAGTGGAATGTGTATCCATGAAGACTCTGCTGGGACACCAGCTCTTGTCCCAGGGCTGCCCCACAGATGATGTCCCTGGCATGTGAGCGATCTCAGAGCAGGGAGGCAAGGAGAGGTCCTGCCAGTGCTGCACTTCTCCAAGGACGCCGAACCTCCATTTTCTCTTGTGGTTCACTGGAGCAAAGTCTTGCTTCATCATCTAATTTCTCACATGATTGGTGCTTGTCCTACATTGCTGAGGTTGGTCTGGGTGTAATGGCACTGGGAAATGGTAGCAATAAGCATTAAGGTGTCCGTGATGAGCAGAATGGTTTTTTACTGCTCTTCATTTCATAGTAGAAGTAGTTCATTATGGCAGTTTATAGAGGCTTAAATATGATTATTTCCATATTACTACTAGTGCCTAGAAAGCTCACTTGCAGTCCAGGAATTCCCTGTCAGAATGTGAAGCAAAGATGCGTTGATGCACATTTAAATAACTAGCTGCTGGATTTTACTCTAAATATTTGTAGAAATAAGAAAGAGACAATAACCAAAACCCAGGAAGAAGACTAAGAGGCTGAAAGTAAGTGCCTAAGAGGTGAAAGAAAGTGGTCCTGGGGACCATCAATGAACAGACTTCTCCCATTAACCTCATGATCTTCCTGGTCTTTTTCCTGGTCACTCTGATCTTGGTCCCTCTTGACAGCTGCAGGGCTGGGACTGGAGGGCTGAACCACAGTGTGGCTAAACGTAGCTCTGGCTACGCTCTGGCTCTGTAGCTGCTTTCCCCTGCAGCTTAAGGCTACATCTTGCATTTTAGGCTTTTGATCATGTACTGATTATTTTGTCATTATTGCGTGAACCTCTCGGTGTCCTACAATCGAGTGTGACTGGAATAATTAAGATATGCAGAAGGAAGATAGCAGAGACTGTGAGTGCACAAAGAACTGATAATATGAATCATAATGAGGATGAGGGTGCTGCTATTAAAATTGTCGTTTATGATTTTTGTTTCCAGGTGCAAAGTCAGGTCCTAGGGAGCTCTCCTGCACCCTGCATACAGGCAGTGAAACACCTGTGTGTGATCATAGTGTTAATTGCAAGGATATAGGTGAGAACATTTGTACATTTTATGCAAATAGTTTTGCAGGTAACTGTTCAGTGTTTTTTTTTTAACCTGAATATTACTGTGCATGAGAGAAGAATATGTGTTTGAGAATTCTGGTCTTTAGGACTGTTTCTATATTAATGTGATAAAGATATTAGGAAATAATATGAGCAATTAATAGGGAATTATATGATGACTTGATTATGATATTGAATT
Organism: Rhynchotus rufescens; assembly: GCA_032273925.1. Classification (NCBI taxonomy): domain Eukaryota; kingdom Metazoa; phylum Chordata; class Aves; order Tinamiformes; family Tinamidae; genus Rhynchotus; species Rhynchotus rufescens. The sequence continues at coordinate 472 of JAVCKT010010085.1, read as the reverse complement.
AAATTCACAACTGCATGAGCAGTCCATACCAGCATGCTCCTAGGATTTATGTCTTTAATGACTTAAAAGTCATTACTAGACAGGTGTTATATAGCAAATGGGGTCTTCTAAAGCCTTTGGCAGCAGCAGAATTACAAAATAAGGGAAATATAGGTCTGGGGAGCTGCCAAAAGCCTGATGATTTTCCATGTGCCTGAATCCCTAAGTGTGCTTGTCGGTGAACTTCACGGTGCTGCGGGGAGGCAATGCTGATGTGAAACACCAGCAGCAGCTTGTGATGATGGGCAAGGCTTCCACCAGTATGTTTCTCTGCCCTGCACGAGCGCGAGGCCCCAGCACCGGGGCTGCTCTCTGGTTCTTGCCGCAGAGCGGATGAGGCTCGAGCAGGAGCAGAGCCAATGAGAGGCTTGCAGGAGGTGTAAAACCCGCACCATGCCACCCCAGAGTTTGTAAAAACGACGCCCAGCACAGA
>JAVCKT010010082.1:956-17600 GCA_032273925.1 Rhynchotus rufescens | reverse complement strand
AATCTACTGAAACTTTGAAATGTAGAAAAAATTAAACAAATTAAAAAAAAAAAAAGAAATTAAGAAACTCTGGCTTTGCAGTGTCCTTTCGTTACAAAGTTGGCCCTGCAAACTCCCTGTATTTTCACATTTTCTGTAAAATTCTATGAACATTGGTGTTCATTGGAAACTATAGAACTTATGGTGAACTAGCCAAATTATTTTTTATCAGCCATCTTTGGTAGTTCTATAGCAGTGATAAACTGTTAATTGTTAAATCATATGAAAAGTAGAGGATACTTGCCATTCACTCAACTTCTAAATGCATTTTCTATAAAGGTATATGTAACTTGAGAGATATTTACAATAGCTTGGCTCTTACTATATGCATCAAGTGATTTTAAAAACTGTTCTTTGGATGACTTCTATTAAGAAGTAGGTAATTTCTTTTCTGTGAAAAGTATATTATAAATCTTCAGGTACCTAGAGACATACATGGATAGGACATACCTTTATCCTTTGTGTCAGGCTTTGAGACATAGAGAGAGTTTTCTCTTCTGATTTTTCTTCATCCCATATGTTAGGTCATGACACATCTCATTTCTGACCATGCTGCCTTATGCTTTATTGGCCGGTTGCCTATTTCTTGGGGCAATTTCACAACATGTGTCTTGAGTTCTATTTGATTCACTCCTCTGAGGTTGATTTTGTCCCTTGGTGCCAATGCCTGTAATATAATTGCCTGCACGCAGGCTGCTTGCAGACAGGATTCTTCTGCTGAGTACATTTTGACACACCCCATGTGGTCCTCATGGTCTGCCAAAGCACTTGCTGCATTACAACCTGTTTTCGTGTCAGCAACAAGTGCCTTTCATGATGTGTTTTTCTCTACACTGTTCTGGAATCATTTTTGTCAGGTCAATATGAGTAAGGTCAGCTGCTTTTTGGGGGTACTTATATACAGAAAGGGAGTATAAGCTAAGAATAATAAAAATAAGTTTTTTGAACCTTTATTGTTACTGAGGAACAGTTAAAAATTTAAAGAGGTAGTGGTTTAATGGCACTGAGTAGTTTCATAAGAGGATTTGAGCAACTTCTCCCCAACTTTTCTGTAATACAGTCACCCATCTAGACAGAAGATTGTGAGTGAACAATTTCCCATTCTGTTACGCAGGAATGTACAGTATCCCTAAACATAGCTAAGAAGTTATGCTATTTTATGGCACTTTTTAATCTTTCTTTTTGAAAATGTGATCCTGCACAACACAAAACTGAAGATTAATGTAAAAAAATGATCAACACATGCATTGCTGCAGCTTAGTAGTTCAGGTATTCACCTGAGGGAAGAAGTGTTCTGTTCAAGACTCTTCTCAAATAGTGTTTTACCTTTAATGTTAATTGAAAAAATATATAAATTTATATACTATTATATATAAAATTATAGACTAATAGTCTATAGTCTAATAGTCATTGCACAATCAGTAGGTCTAAAACTGTGGTAACTGCATTTAAAGATCTCAATTTCAAGTTCCTGTTTACCGTGCATGTCTTTTTTGACCAAATCTTTTGAGTTTTATTTTATTTACACACAACAAATTTACACATTTTTTAAAAGTTTTTACTTGCATGATGTAGTCAGCACTGGCAGGCATTACTGATGTTAAATGGATTTGCAAGACCTGAGGGCCTTTGAAAGTCAGATTTTGATACTTACATATGTAGACCACTTTATTTCCAAACTACATTCATTCCGTTTAGAATGAATAAATTTGATTAAAATGAACTTTAATATTTCTAATAATCAACCAGCTATTGCTGGAAAGATGTGGTGCTTGAACAGATCTTCCAAATATACCTCTGAACTAGTTACTAACTTGTCTCTTACTCAAAAGGTCTGAGTTTGGGTGACATTGCTGAGCTAGAAACCACTAGTGTAACCAAATAATACAAATGTAAGAATTCAGTGCAACATGCAGGCATTCTGTATAGGCAAACTTCAAAATATTTTAATACATATTTTAAAACTCAGTCTGTCGATACTCTGGTTCTCATCTTTCTGATCAGGATGCAGGGAGGAAATCTTATAGAAACCCTTATTCTTATGTGAGAGTCTCTAGCTAGAAATAGAGAACAAAGAAAGAGACACATAATCACCCTGTATTTTGTTATTACTCTTTTCTGTCCTTGGACTGACAGTGGCAGGAAGTATAGACACAGCAAATGTAAATGAAAAGTCAGGCAAAACCTCCTCTTTTTGGATTCCAAAATAGCCTTGAGCTCTTTTGGCATTAATTCAGACAGCTTGTTACTCTGTCCTACCCAGATTTCTATCTTTCATCTGTAAATATATTCATATTTGCAAAGAGGGCCATTTTTTTCTAGACAGGGGTGTCTAAGTACCTATTTAACGGAAATGTACATTTATTACTGAAGGGAAATGCTAAATGAAGTTAAGTGGGTAATTAATATACCTCCTTCTTCAGAAATGCTATCACATTATTTTCTGACACAGTTTGGCTCATTTTGACTGGTAAGAAGCCAATGATGTCCTTCCCTCCACTCTCTCATTTCTGTACTTCAAACAAAAAAAGTTTTCTTACATGAAGGGAAAATAATGTTGGCATATTTTAAAAGAAAATGAAAAGAAGTCGGATTTCCACCTTAATATTAGTACTGTGACAGAAATGCTGAATAGCTTATTAGTGACTGGTGCAGTACGCTGAGGGAAGGACAAGTTTTTTATCTGCTGCGCTTCACTGTTGCCCAAGGACAGAGCATCCACATCTCACCTCTGTGGACAGTAAAGAGGTGCACTCCACATGTCTAAAGTGTCTTGTGTCTGAGTTACATCTTGTGACCAAATTACAGCTGGTATACCCTACCTGGTGCCCACTTAGCGACTTCAGCCTTGGTTCTACCATAGAAGAGGACAAACCTTTGAGGGTCTTTGATCACTCTCTGTTGGATTCTAGACTGGACTACATTTATTTTTTATTTTTTTTTTACACATAAAAAAACCTCCTCCTGTGCTTTAAATCACCAAAAGAGATGCACTCATAAGATACACTTTTTTTTTCACCCTGTTGGAACAGGCTATTTGGTGTGGCTGAAACAAAATAATGATACGTCTTGCCTTTCTTCTTCTTTATCGCCTTTGGAAAGTTCCCCACTAGAAGGGAAGTACTTCCTCAAGATAGGGGTTGAGATACGGGTCTCCTCTTGGTACTGTGGACAGGGATCAGAGTGAAAAGAACAGTGATAAGTCTATCTTTAATGCTCTGTTCACATCAAGAAAACTACTTTCTTTGATAATGACGTTATCAAATACAGTTATTTATTTCATGATATGAAGCACACTGCCTGGGGGACCATGAATAATTCATCAGTTGAGATTGAAAAGACATTTCTATGCCTGGGCCTTGTATTGAGGAGATGAAAATAATATTCCTTTCTTTAAAGGATTTAAGAAGTTCTGAATAATCAACAATTAAGTGAATTAAAGCAAGATTATAGCTTTTCCTGGATAAATGTGAGTGGAGAATAAAGGGATATAAAGACTTCAGCTTAAATATACTTTGGAATGGAGATAAAGCACTGAAAGTCATTCTTTCCATTTTCTTTATGCAGCTGGATGAAGAGAATGAATGGACTGTGGGAGCTGATGCTGCCCCACACCTTGGCAGTCTGCGTAGTTTAGCCAGAAACAAAGGAGGAAGAGTATGGGCCTGGAACAGAACTGCACAAGCTAATTTTCTCCAGAAGTAAAGAAAAAATAATGTCAGGATTGTCTTCCCTTTGATTATGTCCAGAGGCAATGTTGCCAGGCCTAGATGCAAAGCCAAAAGCTTCCCCTTAGGCTGTAAGTTCCTGCTCTGTTTCATTAATCTATAAAAGTTGCATACATTTAGAGTGCTGTATAAATAAGAATGTAAGGGACATTAAGTAGATCTTAATAGAAGCTTTCCATTAGCTCTTTCAAGCATGCAAAGTAGAGTTAAAAAAATAAATCTTAAGATCTTAAAGGTCTTAAAATCTACTTTAGATTGGCCCTTTTTAGAAGTTGTATGATACAGGTATGATTCTTTAAAATATTTTGAAGGTAGGAAAGGATCATTAGTGTGGAATTCCTGACTGCTAATTCTGGGAAATACACTAACTTGCGTTGACTCAACAATGAACTTTTTTTGTGTCTTCTACTTGCTGTAGAGACATTGTGTTATTTGACATGCCACCACTTTGTAAGAAAAGTCTAAGCATTGCTAAGCATATGAATCAGAAACAACTATGTCAATGCAGAAATCATAGTTTTGCAGTTAAATATATGCAATAATTATGAATATGCTAAACAGATTAATCAGTAATGAGCATGCATACAATTAAAATAAGCACAGAGACTGGTTTGGAGTAGACTGGAGGGAAATATTAGTGACTAGGGAGTCTTGAGTACAAGATATGGAATAGATTTTTCTTCCTCATAAAGAATCCATAATATCATCCCAGATAAAGTATTTCTTTTACTAATACATTATGTTGTAGGATTATAGCTGCTCTTACTGAACATTGTTTTCTTTCTTCGGTATTTTGTTCTTAATTGTGAACAGTATAAAGAAAGTACAGGGAAACTAAAAAAAAATATAGATTTTTAAGATTTCTGAAACTGCTACAGACCAAGCATACAAAAAAAGAGGAGTTTCTGGCTGGAGCAGAGATATACTGCTAGAGACAAAGCATACACAAAAGAAGGAGTTTCTGGCAGAAGGAAAGTTAAAGATATATAAATAGGAACAAATATTAAATATGTGTTATATATATATTTACTAAAATACCTTCACTATACCTTTAATTGTTGAATTATAAAATGTTTTATCTCAGACTCTTCAATTACTTAGAAAAATAGTTTTATGTATTCTCTTCCATAAATTATCAGGGAATTCCAAAGCACAACCTGTTTTCCCTCAAAAAGTAAAAATGGAAGTATGTCGATTTTCTAACAGAGGAGGTAAAGTTTACATCTCTAAAACAGTTAATTATCCTAAACTTTACATTGTTGGCAATGGCTGCATCTCAACTGTTGTGAGCATGACTGCTAGAACCTTCAGAGGCTGAGTGTCCCAGTTGTCTACATCAAGAACTGTGCTATGATTTCCATTTAACCCATATACCTGCACTGCTTTTTCTTGCTTCATTTTTTGTCCTGTCTTGGAGGCTGGCTGCTTTCAACTTACCTTGGGAGTTCTGAAGCTCTCCTACATCTTAGAGGTAGCCTTAGCTTTTGGGATATCTTTTGAAAATTGGTTCACTTAATCTCTTTGTTGAAATATTTTCAAAACACTCTCCAGAGAACCCACATTCCAGGAAGACTGTCAGTTATAATGTGTTTTTATGCCTTGTTTAATTGGATGGTATGCACAAACAACTCAGAGTCTTGCACTTGCATCAAATGGCATACAGAGCTGGTCCAACCTCTCTGCGCAGGGGTAAACTAGACTTTGACTGAAAATCACGTCTTCATAATTCACAGAAAGGAGTCTAGTTCAAAGCAAAATACAGGATTGTATCCTACTATAAGTATCTTTAGAAAGCACTTATTTAAAACTTCTGAAGAAACTTCATCAAGTCATCTCTACAGGCCCTGGAACACTAGGGTGCAATTTTGTGACATAGCTCCTTCTCCACATAATTTTCAAGGCATTTTTTCTCTGTGACCTTCCTTAGTAGAAGGTCATGTCAAGCAAACTTCAGACCTTGTTTCTGGAGTGTTCAACAATATTAACTTTTATAGAAGTCCTACACTGAGATATCTTTAAAGAATATTGTTTGTAAGAATTTTTTTTGCTACTGCAATTTTTCCTTTGGCCTATTTTTCACTGAGCATTTTTGTTTTAAATACAGAGTTGATTTTGTAATGCTTTCACCATGGTCCTACTCAGTCATCTTAGTTTATGATACCAATCTAGATACCTCTGCTAGTCTTCTATGTATTACACCATAATCTACCTCCTCTTTTCTCCTTCCCTTCCAGAACAGATTTTTTCACACATGGTGTGAAAAGCTTTGTCTCTAAAAGAATTTACTACAACACAAGGCAAGAAAAGGCACATGATATACTGTCATTGATAGTTATTACTGTAATGAATATTTCACTGCCACTTTATCTACCTCTCATTATTTCTTTGTACCTTTCCATTATCTGCTGCTACACACTTTAAAAATACTAATTTATTATGAATTTTTATTCCTATATGTGAATGCCATCTTAAAAACCATGTATTCTGCTTCTCAGAGTCAAGTTTGGCCCTGGTCCAGGTGTCTAAAGGACTGTCTCTATTTCGATGCTTAATATTTTGCCTAATATTTTGGTGTCTTATCCTTGACTGGACGTTCTGTCCTGAGTTGCTAATACAGGCAGCAGTACAGGGTGGAGACCTAATTGCTCCAGAAAGAGGTTGTGCAGGCTCAGAAAAGTTAGATTCAGAAATCTGTGGCCCTGAGCCCTCTCGTAACACAAAGAACATACTTAAAGACAGTGTTCTCACTAAAAAATTAGTAACTATCTCCAAACAAATGCATGTTTGAAGATATGTAGATTTAAAGAAGAAAAAAAGGTGTAACTCTGTGATACCCCAGCTTGATGAGCATTTACAGATACAATTTTCCAAGGGGACACTCTCACCTCTAAAACAGACCCTTAGTGAAAGTAAGTTAGTTAGTACCTCTTCGTAACTTTCCTGACAATAAGCTGTTGTTCATCTCAGAGAAAAGAAGATGGATGGCTCTGTAGCTCAGGCACGGTGGGTCTATACGAAAAGGAGGTGATAAAGCAAGCTGGCTTCTGCTTTGAGGACTGTCTGGAAATGTCATTAGGAAGGGGGGGAAAAAAACCCAACAAACACTTTCTGGAGAAGAGATCAGCACTGAGCTCTCTCAGGATAAAGCAGGCGGTAAATCCATGGCGTCTTCCAGAACAAACAATCACTGAGTTATCCAGTGGAAGCGGAGCATAACAGCATCACCCCCTCCTTTTATCTCTTTTTCTTTATCTGTTCTCAATGGAAATTGGCTGCACGTGTGTGGCTATTCGTTTGTATGGGTCATGGTTGGCATGGATTATGCATGTTCAATGCACAACTGTCAGTTTAAGCCTTCTCAGGAACTTAGGTAGATGAATACTAAATATGATCATCCAGTCAGGTCTAGGAGCCAGGATGCACAGCAACCAGGCTGGGACTGCCTATGGCTTCAACAGCTTCTGCACAATCACACTCCAGGGTTTACAATCTTAAATTCCACCTCATTGTCACCAAAAAGAGTTACGTTTTTCTTAATGTTATACACACATTTTCTCTTCAGCTCATCTACAGAAGAACTAGCTGGTAGGAAAGTGTTAATTTTTATATTTGTTATCCTGCCATTCTGCTGAATATCTTATAGGTCTCAGCCAATTATTCTCTACTTCTGCATTTTCACCTGTTTTCCTAGGGTCACCTTGTCCTCCTCTTAAATACAGCAGCTTTTATGCAAAGAGGTTTTGAGGTACTTCGGTACTGGATAGCAGAGCTTTAAATGAAAGATAAGATTTGTCTCAAATGAAAACCTCAGCTCTTCTTTCTGCATGTTATTATATAGAATGCATATAGCATTTTTTTTCTGATATATTTTGTCCAAAATCTTAGCATCTCTAGTATTGAATTACTGACACTACAGCAGTGATATTTCACTCAGCAAATGCACGTTAAAGAGGTCCACAAGATACTCCTGGACTATGGCAATAACAATTATAAAATAACATTATCCTCATAATGTCTGCTTTTTGACAATTTTAGCATAACTCAGGTTGTTGTTACTAATATATTTTACATTCAAGACCATTAACACGGAAAAGCAGATCGCAAGCAAAAAATAATCCAGAAAGCATGGTATATCCCTTGCTAGGGTGCCCTTCATTCTGTTTCTAACACAAGTAACATCACAATTGACTTCTGGTGATTGCCCATTACTTTGAAGCCAAAATTACTGAAAACTTTGTTCTATGAGAGTGCAGTGGTTTTTGAATTGCTAATCACTTATAATGGGCTTATCAACATTAAAAATTCCATGCTACAACTGGCTTTGGGATCATCTATGAATGCCACATGGATTTATATATCTGCTTTAATACTCTTTATTTTACAGGTTTACTTTCTCTCACCTATACACGAGGTCATTAGGAACGATGATTCAAAAATAGCCAACAGACCATCTTGCTTAGTTCTAATTATAACAAAATATTTTTTTTTTAAGATAAGACTTATTAAAACATTAATCTGATCATAAATTGGCTAGAGATGTGGTGTGTATAATATATTATTATGTAAGGGCTAAGGGAAACCTGTGGAAAAAGTCTGCATAATCAACAAAGACTTCAACAAAAATGTATGTAAATAGACCTTACTCTGATGTAGAATCTTAAGAAATATCCTTAGGATTTTTTCCCTTATTATTATTATGCTAATGGTCAAGACCAATTGGAATATGTAAAATGTATGGAAATTTATGGGTTTTCACTTAATGTAATTGCTGTCATATTTGCAAGGCAAAAATATAAGAAACTATATAGATTTGAATTTAATTTGCAAAGGAAAGAGGAGATTTAGCTCATAGCCAGATGAAGTTTTCAGGGAATAGTTTACCTTACCTAAAGCTTTTCCTGTTTTTCATGGAATTCAGGAAAGATACAAATTCCTGGTAAGTTTTGGATAAATTCTGGGGGAAAAAAAAATAGAAAAAGAGCTTAATATCAAACTCTGACTGAACCAAACTAGAAATTCAGAGGAAGCTATGTTAACTTCTCCATCTTGTTTTATTTAATTTTAAAGATTTTTTTAATAGACCTTAATACTTCTAGATCTCTTGGTTTAAGTTATTACTGTCCTTGGACATCTGCTATGAAACTTTTGATTCAGGATTCTTTCATGTTAAAAACTCACCAAAAGGAAAAATCTCAATATTAAGCTCTATCTTTGCAAATTGGCATCTTGCATCAAATCATAAATCAGAATTGATTGAGAAGGAAGCACATATTTCCTCTCATCACTTTGCAGTAACCTCAGGAGCAAACAGTAGGAAGTTTTAAGTAACAAATCTAGGTAAATATAAATATAAAAATATATTGATTCCAAAATACAGACTAAAGTTTCAGTGCTCAAGATGATAATAACAACCCTTTGACATCTTTAGGTCAAAAATATAATTTAGAGTTTCATCATGCCTGGGCCACCGCTATATGTATCACACAGCTAAAGGTAACTAAGTATGCAGAAATGGACATTAAAAGCCTATTCAGAAAGTCTTAAGAGAATTTTTTTATATATATATTCAGCATCTCTCTCTACCATGTATTATCCAAGAACTATTTACAACAGCAACATCATTATCACTTTTTAAAAATACATATTTAGTATTTCTTTACTCAACTACAAAACAAAATGAAAGAATAAAATGGCTTCAGGAGTTGAACCAGCAGGGCAAGGAAGGAAAGAAGAAACAGAAAGAAAGAAGGGAAAAAAAAGAAAAAGAAAGAAAGAAAGAATTATATTTTAGACTGATGTAGTTATACATCTCTTATCCTGCTGTTAATGAGAACTGAAAAATGTGAGTTTGAATATAGTTTTCCCTTTTCTGCCACAAATTTGCTTGCTTATTATAAGAAAAAATGAACCCTTTCAAAATAGATATAAAATATTATCTTGCTAAAGGAATGTGATGAGAGGGTTAATTGAAGTAAGCTAGTTGCTCTGTATTGTCAGATGGATGAGCTTTTTTTTATTATCTTTAAACAGACTGAAGCTAGATGTAATGGAAATCACATGAGAACATCTGTTCTTGCAAGATTCTCTGTCTGATTTCTTGACCGGACAGGCCTAGATAAACCTCAGATAAGCATCTAGATGCTTATCCAAGCTGAGAAGAACAAAACAAACTTGAATTCTGTTCTTTATCAGTCACATAAGGTTTTTAGGAATAATCTGAAAAACATGGGAATCTGTGTTTCCTACTTAAAAAAGGCCAAAAAAAAAAAAAAAAAAAAAAAAAAGTCCTGAGTATTTCTTCATACAAACGAAAAAGTATCCATCCAAGTAAGTGAAACTGATGACTGAGATCCATTGTATGGAGCACTATACATCTATTAAATTTATAATAAGCTGTACAAATTAAAATCCTAAAATTTTAGGTAGGTGTAGTGCTTATGTCCACTAGAGGAATGTAAACACCATCAGAAACACACACACCAAAGGCTGTTGTAGTTATTGTTTGCTAACACTAAATTATATTCAAACGTCCAAAGACAATTAAAAACTTCTAAACTAAATCAATGCAGTAGATGAAAACTTGAAAAAAGAGAATAAATTCACTCCTGTCTGTCTTATTCATCTGTCTTTTTCATTTGAGGGATATGGTTCAATGCTATGTATCATTTGTTTCACTGACTTATATTTGACTCACTGACTTCTGGGAAACTACTTTTCTGGATAAAGTCTAGTCATGTATGTGTAAACTGTATGTATAGTTTAGCACTTTTGGTTATCCTTTGACTTTTTAAGTGTATAATCTTAAAAGTAAATATCTTGAAGAGTGTCTCTATCTTATCTCTAAAGATAGTTCACCTCAGTTTGTTTCAATTACTGTCACTATTTGTTCCTACCATTAAAAAAAAAAAAAAAAGAGTAACAGATCTGTAAATTATTTGAAGTTGTGAAGTTCTTGGTTCTCAGTGGTAATATTTATTATAGCATAGTACTATCAGAAGCTAAGTTATTCTTCAACAGTATTCTCCGTTGCTAGAACTGGTGATGTTTCAGTAGTGATGAATGGTGGAGGAGTAAGTGTAGTCATGTTGGAGATAGTTTCACAGTCATTCCTCAAAATATCTTCTAAAATTTCAGAAAAGAAACTAAGCCACAGTCTTTTAAAGGCTGGTTTAGTTAAGTTTCTAGTACTTAACTGTCTCCATGCCTTAAGTGTGCCTTGAGCTGCAACATACAATAGTGATTGGCTGATACTGCATTTCCACGACCACATGACTGTGGGTGTCCATGTACCTTTTTGCTAAGATTTACTCTTGTGCCTCCTAAGGTCTTTCTTTTGACTGGGTATATGCGACAAAGTCTTCTGAAAGAACAACTCAAATTGGTGCTTATCACTTGACTTCCTTCCCCAGAGGCTGCCTGTGTGGTTCTTACCTTAAACACAGTTATATAAGAACAAAAAATAAAGTGGTTTATGATCTGGACTTGATTCCGTTTAATGTTTACCACTAAGACACCATCAAAAGTGGATGTGAAAACTTCCTTGTTTCAGGCTTCCCCTTTACAAAAACAAACATGAACTTTAGGAAGACATGCTGTAGTCAATATTGTATTTCAGAAACTCTAACAGAGCTGATAGTTATACTATTGAGGAATTAAAACACCTATCACTAGAGAAGTATATAACAAATTCTCTTTGTTTTCATACCGTAAGTCTTCCTTTTTCTTTTTTTTTCTTTTTATTTTTAAGATAGAACATAGCTGAAGTTAACACCAGAAACATTTTCTGTTCCCATTGAAGAAAATAGTGATCCAACCGTGTTTCTATACCAACTAAAATTTTGATTTCATAGAACTCACATAGTAAAATTCTGTCAGAATAATGTGCTTTGCATAAAACTTTTCCAAATAAAAATATTATGTGCTCATTTTGGAAGTAGAATGAATACACATCCTGAACAAAAAATGTTTCATTAGTGACTGTCATTTTAGAAGAAATGTCATTGTCTATACTGTTTATTTTTCCCTAGGGAGCTGTTGAAGGTCATATTATTAAAAGTCCTAATAAATTGTAGTATTTGTATTAGTTAATTAAACCTGTCAAATGAAAAATTATCAGATGCTTTGGATCCTGTCTCTCTCTATCTCCACTTAGGTGATTTAGGGAAATGCATTTCCGAGTGAGTTAGGAGAATCATAAATCCAGATTTGTGTATAGAATGGAAAATTTGAAATAAATAGCATTTTTTTTCCCAAATGTATGTATTCCAAGTGTATTTTTGCCCAATAGCTATTACAACTTAAAGAAAGCTCATCTTTTGGCTGGACCCCTTGGATGTGCATTGTAGATGTCCCATCTCTGGCCCCATAGCCTTTTGCACATGATGGAGCCAGTGGACTTGGTGCAGCATTTGCTGTATCAGTGACTGTTGATGGATCCTGTTGCCAGTACCTATCTCTGCTCACTGTGCTTAGACTCCAAGGGACTATGCTCCATCAGTAAAGTCAATGCGTTGCTGGTCTAATCCTTGGCTCCCATCATATTTGCCCTCATGGAGCTGCCTGCAGGTCCTTGATTCTTGATATTTCAAGTCCATTACCATTGTCTTAGCTAAAAGAGTACATCACATCCTGTCCCAGATTAGCTGTTCCCAGCTAATGTAGTAAGTTACCTGTGGTAAAATTCATCCACTCAAACATAGTGTCTGGCAAAAGGTAGCACAGTGCAATGCCTACATCTGAACTTGTCTCTCAAGTTCCTTTTATAATCCCTTTACTGCAGATATATATAGACACTCTATGAATGTAATTCATCTATTTTTTGTATGTGATTATAAAACAGATCCCTTCTTTAAGTGTATAGAAAGAGACTGATATCTGCAGAGGATATTATCTATTATATTAAATATACTTCCATGATTATTTCAGTGGAATAATTCTCTATTGCTAATTGTTTCTTCCCAGTTTCTATTAAAAGTTTGATGGCTGGATTAGTGTGGATAACTAGCTTAGAGAGGGTCAGCATTAGGTGAAATGAATCCCATTTCAAGAGTAAATCTTAGGAGGTAAATCTCCTCTTAGCAATTGTCATGTGTCTTGCAAGTATGACCTTAAATTACTGTGTGGTAGGGAACCATCAAAATGTAGAGAATCTTTCTTATTTCCAGTCCAGTAGTATCCCTTGCTGAAAAGAGATGGACTGATGGGCTCTAATTCACTTGATTCACATGCTATCCAGGCTTATCAATGCAATGGAAATCAATGTGGGAAAAAAAAAAAAAAAAAAAAAGTGAAGAGAGAAAACTGAAAATGGAGAAACAAACAAACAAAAGGAAACTGATACTAAAAGTGAAACTCCATGAACTTCAAGAGATAGTTATAAAGATTTCACGATGAGGTTGCACTTTTAGTCATAAGCAGCTACATATATGGTTTTAGGTGTTTCACAAAACTGTAGTAAAAATAAATAATGCTATTCAACTAATGACATCTAGTAGTAGCTATTGGGTAGATTTTGACACAGCTGAATGTCACTCCTACCCTGTTTTCTTTAGGCCAGAGCTTCTGAGAACCATAGATCTCTGCCTTGATATGCACAAAGTAGAATGCATATTTATTTTCCAAGAGTATGTATGTTTCTCTGGTAGAAGATTTTCCTACTCTAAGAACTCATGTCATTCACTAAGCACAATCTTTGTAACAAAATGATCCTTCAGACCACATCAGGACTGTACAATACATCAATTTAAGAGTTTGAATACTGTATCTAGTCCTGATTCTTAAATGATAAGTCCCAGAGAAAGAAAATCATATAGAACAGAAGCATATGATAGATATGACAGTTAATCTCAGCTACTTGAGGCTTTGATAGGGTAATATTATTGGCATAGGGTAATATTCCTTGGGGGTATTATCTGAAAATATTTTGGGATAATACCCCCAAGATAAGGATGCAAGTCATGTTTTGCTTCCCCCCAGCTGAGAGAGTGACTACTTGAGCTATTCTAATAAAAAACATCTTCTATCTGAAGACAAAGTCTGTTCGTTTTGATTTTGTTTTATTTCATAGGCAAATAAAAAAGAAGCTTCTGTGTTCCTGGATTCGACAATAGTATCCTTCAGGTGTTTCAGGAATAAATAAGGAATGTGCATATATGTAAGGTAAGTGCTAATACAAAACTCGAAGTAGCGGATAATTCGTCAGATGTTTGGACCGCAGAACAGGCTGGAGAACAGGCTGGAGAACATGACTCTAATGAAGTTCAACAGATGGAGCTGCCAAATCCAGCACCTTTGGAGAAACCATCCTGTGCACCAGAGGAAGCTGGAGACTGACTAGTTGTGCAGCTGTGCAGAAAAGGCCTAGGGTTCCTGATGGACAACTTGACCATAAGCCAGCAGTATGCCCTTGTGTCAAAGAAGGCCTACAGCTTCCTGGGCAGCATTAAGCATAGCATTGCCAGGAGGCTGAAGGAGATGATACTTCCCGTTTGCTTGGTTCACCTCCCTCCTCCCGTTTCTCCTCTCTCCCCTTCCTTCCCCAACCCCCCCCAAAAAAAAAATTACTGAAGTTACTGTTATGGTGGTGAAATGTGAGAGATATTGCTCAGAGAATGCATGGAGTCTCCATCCTTGGGAATAAGCAAAAATGGATGAACCAAGGTCATGAACAATTTGCTTCATGGCGGTTCTGGAGATGGGGCTAAATGATCTCCAGAAGTGCTTTCCAACCTCAACTGTTTTGTGATTCTGTGGTTACTAATTGTTGCTCCCTCCTATCTGTTCTG
This sequence comes from Rhynchotus rufescens, assembly GCA_032273925.1. Classification (NCBI taxonomy): domain Eukaryota; kingdom Metazoa; phylum Chordata; class Aves; order Tinamiformes; family Tinamidae; genus Rhynchotus; species Rhynchotus rufescens. The sequence goes on along the minus strand of JAVCKT010010082.1, from coordinate 3,049 downwards.
TTAACTTTTCTATGTTCTCCTGACATTAGAAGAGCTTTCTATCTGTGTTCAATAGTTAGGAACCATGTCCTGAATCCCATGTGTCTCACAGTACAGCACAGAAAGTGCTTAAGAAGCCTTAGAATGGAGATAGAAGATAGTGAGTAATTACTAGGTGGAAAGATGCTGTAGATGATCCTGAGATCCTCCCTCTGAAGACTGAATTTAATTCTTCTTTGTTGCAAATAAATTACTAGAGTTCCTTATCATAGTACATTTTGCCTGGAATAGATTTCTGCAGCATTAATGACTGTTTTCCTATTAGGCTGTGCAAGAAATGTGTAGGTTAAGCTAGAAAGCTGATGATGTCTTTTTATATTGATTAAACCAATTCTAATAGTCAGTGCTTTCCATACCAAGTATAATGGAAAAACACCTTTTTAGTTAACATAGGTTCTTGAGTTTTATTGCCTACATTAAGTTTCATAGTACTTACAAGTATACATGCAGGTTACTTTCATGACCTTCACTCCAGAATGACCCTGAGCATTTACATATCTTGTATTTGCATGACTCTCATTGTTTCAGCTGAATGTTCCAACTGGATCCTATAGCATTCAAGAAATGTGGTAACTGGAGGTTTAATGGGTTTGATTTGCCAAATACGTAGTATGTGGGACAAAATTTCTATGTAGAGCACACCCTGTTTGCAATGACGCTGGAATGGTGTAGTGTCTGCAGGCTATCCTGTGCATATGTATTTTCCCTAGCAACTCCAATGAGATGTGCAATATCTTGGTCAATCTGTTTGTAATTTCTTCTGTTTGTAAATACCTACAAACAGAAGAAATGGCTTAACATATTCTCTGGGCCATACCAACACTGAATTACATATTGGCTTTATACATTCCCTTGTCACTCCTGTTTTACAGAAATGTTTCTTCCCAGTTTTCTTCATGGTATTTGATTGCTGCTGTGATCCATGAAGACCTGGGAACAGTTCTTGAGTTTTTTTATATATATATAAAAATTCACTGTATTTGGAGTGCATGGAATCTTGGGAGGATTGTGGCCTTAGTGTCCTTTATGCTTTTACATAGGAGCATGACGAGTCTTAAGGTACATTCTTGTATAGCTAATCTTGTATGTAGAAGGGACCAGATACAACAGTCATATATTGTCCATGATTTCTTAAAAAGTCATTGTTATAGTAGTATCTGTAACCATATTTTTCAGATGGCAGGAAAATTTATAGTTGCTATAATCAAAAAGGTATTTTTAAAGTTGCCATTAACTTGTATCTAGCTTGTGAGTCATGCAAGTTAATGCTCTTATTTCTCTCTGACTTTGTCAAAAACAAAGATCATGTATGTATGAAAAATTATACAGCCACTCCACCAGAATAGCTTGTCAATCTCAACTGCTATAAGCAATGACTGGAATATTGTAATACTCTGCCATTAACCACATTTTCCATTACAACTTAAGAGAAAGGTTAAGACTTAAGGGAGAGAAATGAATAGATTGCTCTATAATCTCCCTTGCCTGTCTATGCTCTCAGAAGAAAAAAACAAGCAAACAAACAAACAAAAACATGCCTTCACCAGCAGGCATCTTGGTTCACAAAGACAAAGACTCTGCTTTCTCCTATTGAACATAATGCCACCAGTTAGATGGCTGATGTATGCTACATATGAAAGAGCCCTTAGCAGTTTGTCTTGCTTTTTTGTGTTCATCTATATCTATTTGTTGTATTGCGGATGAATGTTCGCTTTCATCTCAGTGGTAGAGCGACTTTGATATTTCTCTGGACTTCAGGTGCTGGCGTGGCTCAAAGTTTTTGCCAACAGACATGTTCATATGAAATGGCAGAGGGCGACTAATTGGCATAAAGTTTGTATTACCAAATTCCAATACTAGGAAATTTTATTACTGCTATAGCCATATATTTTATAAGTTTCTATGTATATATTTTAAAGCCAACAAGCAAACTCTCAGTGTCTCAGTCAGCGGGTGATTGAAAAAAATGTTTTTCTTGCTGTGAGCAAAGGACAAAGTAGTGTTTTGTTTTTTTTTTTATATTTTCAATTTTATTTAAAGATAGGTATAGTGGG
>JAVCKT010010080.1:24589-43062 GCA_032273925.1 Rhynchotus rufescens | reverse complement strand
AGGGCCAAATCCTTGATGGCCTCAGTTCCTCTTCTTTTATGCAGCGAGCACAAAATCTTGGCTATTATTTTTGGTCTAATCTGCTGGATGGCTATGTGACTTGAAGCCCTGTTATTAATCTTTGTTAGTTTGTAGCCTGCGTGTGAGTCTCATAATACTTTAATAAGGCAGGAGTGGATTCTGCATGGGGAAGCCCTGAATTCCTTGATCCAGTGCTTCTGGCTAGAATATGAAAAGGATTTAGAGGGGTACGTTTTTATCCCTCTATCCGCACTTAGATAAATAGACACACACACAGCCTCAGGAACTTCACTTGATGCACTCTCCTTTCACTGCCATGCTCTCTGGTAAAAGGCAGGGAATCAGAATTAGCGCTGAGCCATTGAACCTTGTTTCACCGAAATCCCTTTCAAAGAACTTTTCTTAACTCAAGTTCCCCCAGTGATAAAGAATCTCAAAGGGCTAATGCTAGAAGGATCCTAGTGGTTGCCCTACTTGGCCAGTGATAATCTGCCCCCAAAGCACAAAGCCAGGCCTCAGTTAGCCCAGCTCGCTGCAGTATGTTCAATTCGCACTTAGTATGGACTCAGTTTTGAGCCATTTTTCACACTATCTTTGGCATACAAGGCTAGTGGTGAGCTACATTGCTCAAGGCATGCAGGCACTGTTAGATATGTAGTTTTGATGGCAAACAGGTTTTTGTGTCCATAATACCTGCTCTAAAGAAAATGCAGTCTCCTCAGTTGTCGGTGCTACATGTGATTAGTCATCCCTACTGCTGAATTCTGCAGATTTATGAATTGCTCTTCTCCCATTATATTCCTCTTCCATGAGGCAGCCTATCTCCTGCATCAGTAATGACCAGCTCCAGAGCCTCAGGGCTTTCTCCAGCTACTTTTAACTGATCTAGCACTTATTTTTTTCCATGTTCTGCCCTTTCCTTGATTTGTAAATTCCCCAATGGCTTTAATCAAGCTGTGTTGAGCCTAGCAGCCCTGGCAAGCTTTATTTTGTTTTAATAAAAGGTGAGTTTCTTCCCCAGGCAGATTCTGCCAGCTCAATTTCAGCTACTGCACATTTGTCTTTAAAAAGCCTGTCTTCCATCTCAATACCATGGGCAATACCATATCCTAGGTGAACTCCAGCAACCTGCCCTTTACCCTTCAGAGAGAAAGACACCTTTCCTCTGACTTCACTGGGGTCAGTATTTTCTTCCTTCACAGCTTTGTTCCTTCAGGCTAAAGGAAACATCGGATTTACCAGGGTGGCTAAGGTTCAGCCCAGCCTCAGACCTAAAATGTCTGCTTAGGCTCTCCAGAAATGTTCCTGCTGTTGAGAGATTAATATTCCAATAGTGATACCATTCAAAGCTGCAAAGCTTTGAGCTTTAAGTCAGGTATCCCCAAGATGTCACTGCCTGTCTCTATTTTGAGCCTCTCTTTGTCAGGTATTTGATCAAAGCTGGGTGAAATGTTTCAAGATTCATTGGACAATTGTATCCAAAACTACCTGCATTTTCATCAATGCAGGTGAGTAAAATTAGTTAGAAGATATTTATTTTATTATTTCAAGCTCTCCTTGGCATTTTACATTTGCAGCAGATCCTCAAGTTCACAAGCAGGCATTTCAGTCGGGACCAGAGGGCAGGCAAGGGAAATCCCAGGTAAATTACGAAAACTGCAAAACCAGAGTAGTGTAAGGAGCCTCTGCAGCTCCTGAGTGTTCCTGCAGCTAGTACCAGCATTCCCTTGAGGATAAGCTGTTTCTTCTGTCAATGCTGTTTTAAAAGCCATTCTCAGATTTCTCAAAAGGCACTTCTCAAATTTCTATACATTTTTTAAAGCTTTCAGCTATCGATAAATTCAGAAAATTTAGAGGTACAGTTAAATTCATCACAAATGCTTCCAATATTTAGACATTGAAACTGTGGAAATAGCTATTAAACACATCTTTGCAATACACATATACTGTAGAAATAGTGAAGTCAAGGAGATAAGTGCATTCTAGAGCTAAACAAATAACTGAGCTTCTTTTTAAGGCTGGCAGAGAAGCTGATACTGGAATACTTATCCAAATTATATATATTTTTTGATGTTGGACCAGAATGATAAATTGCATTTACTTATGTAGTTCTATTCAACATAAACCAAAAGTCATGATTTTAAAATGCTGGTTACAGAAAGCAGGTGGTAGCAAATTTAAAAAAAAAAAAAAAAAGATGGGAGAGATAGAGAAGCCATCTTCCTTCCATTGCCTAGATCACTGATTAGAGATACCATGAGATGGAAGACCCACATTCAGCTTCTTTCCCCACTTGATGGATGTAGAAACCACATCCCCACCTCTGAGGTACCTGGCTGGGCTTTGCCCACACACTCAATCCATTGCACTTCTGTAAGACACTTGTGTTCAAGTGAGAGAGGAAGGGAGGAAAATATGTGGACTGAGGGGGCCTGAGGGGTAAGATTTTCATCCGGGACATGGAACTGTATTTCAGGCCCTGCTCCGATCAGAATAGCCTTAAATAATGTTGGAGGAGAAATTACCTCATGTCCCTGTGGGATGTATGGCCCCTTAAAGCGAGACTGCTTGGACTCTGAATTGGATCCTGTGCATGTTTTGCTTGAATTTCACAATTCCAGATACGTGATCCAAGCAAGAAACTCCAGATTTCTTGCTGCTTACCATTCTCTGATGTCTGGCTAGGCAGGGAAATAGTGGAACAGCTGCAGTGGACTGTCTTGGCTCTCGGGTGAATAGGCACCATGCAAATCCTGGCAGAGGGGGAGGTGGCATAATGCTTTCTGCTGGGAGCAAGTGGACCTCAGTAAAAATTAATTGACTGGGTCTGTATTACACTGTTGTGCAAGCGGCAACGAAAACATCCTCCTTCCCCTCTGAGAGTCCTAGCTTGATATTTTCTTTTCTCAGATGAAACCATTAGGAAATTTGACCTGAATTCATAAATAATTTCTGGACAACTGAAATACATTTTTTGGGGGTGAGTTTACTATCGACTGAAAATATATTTGCCCCGCACCACAGCAATATATGTAGCTTTTATCTCCATTACAGACAGATTTTTTTTTTAATCTATCAGTGACGTACTTTAAATCTCCTATCTCCATTACAAACAGGTTTGTTTTATCAGTGGCTTAGTTTAAATCTTGCAGTAGAGTTCTGCCATCTCTGATTTTCTTTATAGCCAGACACGAGTCCAAGAAAAGGAGGTGCCATATTTTCAAACCTGACAATCAGGAAATAGTAGGCTAGGCAAGCTTTCTTTCCCAGTTCAGGTTCTGCCCATACAGAATGGAGGTATAAGGAGCTGCTAAGGCAATTTTTGAGATCTTTCTCACATTGCAGAGGGAGAACCAGGGGCAACTGGTTGAGTTAGGGAGCCCTGCAAATGTATAAGTGAGAAGGATGGGGGTTCTGTGTCAAAGCTGCCGTGAGGGATTCCAAGAACTCTCATGTTCTCTCTGCCTAGACCACATATTTCATAAATGTCATTAGCCAAAGGATTGAGTATGTCTGCATAAATAAACCTCCCAGGCCCAGATCAGGAAATTATTGCACTCGCTTTCTGAAAAGAACAAAGATTAGTGTGGTGATGAAGCTGCACACTAAGCATTCAAGACATGCATGTATAAAGTCAATTATAAAAGGAAAGCTCTGTGGTGCACAAATAATTGGTACAACTGCAGTGTCTCTTCCATGTGGAATACGTCCTTGGCATATTTCTGTGGCCTTCCTACACTGCTAAGGAAAAATAACTGATTAGGAAAAATAAACACACTTTACAATGTAAGTGTGAATGGAACAAAGACAGAGGGACAGGGAGTCAGCAGTGGGGTTCATATTAATTAATTTTGAAAAACCCAACTATGAATTTCCATACTTTCAGATATTTCTACTGCTTTTAAGTACAGCCAGAACTCAGAATCCACCGAGTTGATAATGGCTGTGGTGATTATTAGTGCTAGGCAGCCAGTAAGAGTAAGAAACAAATAAAGCTGTAGTTTATGTTCAGAGGTGTTTACAGTCTGAACTGAAATAGGGCACTGTGAGTGGAAATGATGAGCAAACAAAATATAAGAGAGTGGTTGTTAAGTGAGAGTTTTGGTAGTGCTCCAATGCTTCCATGAGAATATTTTAATTACATGTAGCTGTATTTTTGCTGCATTGCCCCTCTCCATCTCTTCTACACAATGTGGGCTTTGCCAGAAATAGTCCCCCCAGTTTCTCCTCACATAATCTGAACAATTCAGGAGAAGTCACATAAACTCTAATATCATACATGCAATTTGAAGTTTTACCATACATGAAGTTTAACCATCGGGAGCATTTCAGGATATGGAATCATAGAATTATTACAGTTGGAAAAGCCCTTCAAGATCATCAATTCCAACCTTATACACGGACTATCAGAGAACAAGTCATTTCAACCCAAGAGCTTTTTCTTGTAGGGTTAATTCACACTAAACACCTCTCCTACAGCTTGAGGCATCCAACAGACTCTCTTATTTGTTTCCTATGTCTCCTGAGTCACTGATTTTCCTTTTTTTATTGACCACTGCAGTAAGAGAGCTACAGATAGGCAGAATCTTGTGCATACTCCATCGTACATTTTCCCCATGGGAATGCCAGGTAGGTAGCACCAGAATCATCTGTGAGAGTAGATTCTCTTCTCAGCAGAGAAGTAATGAAAAAGTGTGGTCTTTTGACATCTGCAGCATAGACGCTGGGCAACACAGATGAATTGCTGACCTCCTCATCCAGATAATTCTCACTTCTGAAGAGGAAGGCATTGGCCACCACAGAACTGAGGACTTGTCCAGTGTACCATTCACAGGGTTCCAAGTTTGGGACTGAGGATTTCATTAGCTAGCAGATGTTTGGGGGATGTCACAGTATTAAACAGCTCAGTGCTTGCTTACAGCTATATTCAGAGTTTATAAGTATGTGTCAGCCTGTGGAAAAAATTGTTTTTTTGCATAAACAGATAATCAGATGCATCGTATGTTCTGACTCGTTAATACTCTAAGTTTAAAACTGTTATAGAATCCTAAACCTGGGAAGATGGAGGAGACCCAGGACTCTTTTCCCACCCCATTAGTTAGTTCTCTTCTGGAGCAGAACTGCAGCCAGATATGGGGCACTGACAAGGAATCCTGGCTCACAGGTAGGAGGACAACAAGGCTTCTCTTTGTGTTCCTCTGGAGTTTCTTCTCTGTAACAAGCATCTTTTCCTGAACTAGCCTAGTACTGTAGAGGCAAGATTATGGACAGAAGTGTTAATTCCCTATACAACATAAAAGTAGCACTCATTGTCTTTCAGTTGTCAACGAACAAAGTTTCTCTTAGGGAATAAAGAACAATGGGGAAGCCAAAAATGCTATTAGAAATTATTTGGCAATATACCATGTTTTTACTTTGTCTCAAGCCATCATCTTATGATCATCTTGATAAAGGTGCAAACACAGGCTAAAATGATGGAGTGGGCCAGGAGTACAGATTATTTATTTCCTGTTCGATGTCATTCCTGTTTAGAGAAGATGTTCCTGTCAGGGGACATATGCATCACTTTTTAAATTCTGAGTCAGTCTTCTAAAGAAGATATCTGTTGATCATGGTCAAATTCGTCCAGGGAGTAAATCTATCACAGCAGAGAGAAAAATCATTCATTTTTCAGATCTGCTAGTCAGAGCAGACATCTGTCCCTACAGTGAAGAAAAATGGTAGGATCCATACCTCTGTGACAAGTTAACCCCAAAAAAGGATGAGATTCATTGTTGACATGCTCTGCAGAGGAATAGTTCAATACAAAGAATGGTAGAAAGAATCATTTCTTGGAGCAAAGAACAAGGTATTTGTTAGAACAAATAGGATTGTCTCTAAATTTCTTTTTAGCCATACTTTCCCTCATTGCTTGGAGAATTTTGCACCATATCCAGATATTATGAAGCCCTCTCTTGTTTGCATATTTGCTAAGATAATAAATCCACTTTCTCAAAGAGAGGGAAAGGAAGTACAATCTCATGAACTGCACAAGATTACAGGCTGAAAAGTAGGAAACCTTCCTTGTATCCCTGACATAAATGTTGAGCTTCCCAGTCTCATTAAGAGGTTTAGGACAACTAAGTGTCTTTAAAAAGAGACCTTTAAGCAAAAGAACAAAGGGTTTTATATCAAGTGGCAGAACATAGGAATAAAGAAATGGTGGCTATTGTCTTTGGTTTTTGAAAGACATACGAAGGAAAAAAACTAAAATATTAATCAGGTTCTATGCTTATAGTTTTATGTACTGTACAAGCTAGAAGATGTTTTCTTGAATGGAAAAGCCATACTGCTATTGGAATGCATATTGCGTTATGGGATTAATTGTTATCACAGCAGGAAGACCCAGAATTAAAAAAAAAAAAAATCTAAGGTGTTTAAATGAATACAGTGTCTATTCATTATTATTTTGACAGAATAAAATAATTAAAGCAGTAGCCTTTTCATTTTCAAAGTATAAACTGAGGAGATTAGAAAGAAATTTTAACTAAAGCTCAGGGTTTTCACCAATGATTTTCTCTTGCTAGGTCTCTCTCCTCTTATCTTCAGTGTGTTCTCCTTTTCCTCCCCAAGTATGGGGACTGTCAAACTATCCCTTTCCTACTTTCCTTGTCCTTTTTGTCACTGTAGACTCTGTTTTCCTTCTCTATTTCCAGAACTGCATTTTGTTTCCTCCCCGCCTGTTGCTGTAGACTATATAGGGGGGCTAAGTTCAGAGACCTAGTTTATTACAGGTAGCAGCTTTATTCCTTATTCCTGTCACTCTTATTAATGAGAATGATCTAAAATTTATAATTTCAAGAATTTTCTGGCAAACTCTGGGAGCAAATATGGCTAGATTTCTGGAAGGAGACAAGGAAGTTTTCTGTTGTTTTGCTCAAATGACTCAGTTTTGACTATAGTTTTCTCCTCATTGCATTCATTCCCTTAATACTTCCCTTTGATGCACCTACAAAACTACAGTTCTTAAGGCTGGCTAGCTATATAACTGTATTTGCTATACAGTTATATGTAAGTTATGAAGATAAATAGCATATCTTTAAGTATTCTTGAGTACACTAATGGTAATGATAACTGAAACAGTGAGAGATCCTTTCATTCATTGGGCCAAGGCTATATCCCTGGCTAGATTTCATCAATCTCATCTTCCCTGGCTCACTCTCATGGGTCGCTAGTGTGGAACAAAACTTTCAGACATGTTGCAAGAAATAAAAAATCTTAGAGACAGAGAGACTTAATGACCACAGTCAGAGCTATTAGCATCAACCAAAGCTGAGTTAAGGGAACGTGTGGCAGATACACGCACTGGGCTCCCTTTGTACGTCTTTGATCCTGTGCAGCTGTAGAACAGTTCAGCAAAGCAACACCTCCTGTAAAACAGCTCAGTGACTGTGCTAATTGCTAAACTGAGGAAAAACAGCATTAAATAACACCTGGGTGGCCGCACTGTTTCCTCCTTCAATCACTGAAGCACAGATCAAACACCAAGCTCTGCTGCTGAAATGTGGTGAGAAAAAAAAAGAGAGGAAAAAAAAAGGAAAAAAAGGAAAAAAAGAAAACCAAGAGACCTGGCACTTGTGCTGTTCTTTCTGTGTACAGAATCTCAGATGAATCTCTCAGAATCTCATTCTCTCAGATGAATCTCGATTCTTATCTGATACCCAAGAGGAAGAGGCTAAAGACAACGCTGAGCTTTTTTTTCTGTGTGTGTATTTGGGGATCATCTCTGTGCTCCAGAACATATGCTCATTCCTGATGAGTGCTCTTGGGTCCTGGAAGGAAATGAGTATCAGCATGTGCCCTGAATGTACATTGGCCTCCTATAAAGCAGAGTCATTGAGGAGCCACAAAACCAATTCTTCACAGAAGAGACAAGTCTTCTAGGCAAAGTGGTGGGTTCTGGTTAATGTTTTAGCCTTGTTTTATGAAATCACTAGTCAGACAAAGAGACTAGCAAGGATTTTAGCATGTCGGAGGACTGGAACCTGCTGAATCGAACTATATAGGGAAAAGAACAATGCCTGGCATGGTTTTGGAAAGGTATTATTCAAAATACGTGTTTTTTTCTTTCTTTCTTTAAAATATTAGTGCCTTAATGCCACCCTGTGCCCTGTGTTCCTGCTGGAGCAGGAGTGTTGGACTTCATGATCTCTAGAGGTCCCTTCCAGCCTCAACCATTCTGCCATTCTTTGGAGGGACTAGAATCTCTTTCTGTGTATCTTTGGTTACAGAGTAAAAATCCTTAGCAAAAGACTGGGAGATGACATTTGAGAGGAGGGGGAGGGAAATGGTACAAAAAGGCTGGAAGAGGCGGAAGGCGATGATGTGAAAATGGAAAATAGAGCAGGCAGAGCAGATAGATCAGTGACGCGTCCTAAGCGGAGTGCACCATGCCCAGTTTGGCTGAGGTGAGCTGGCATTCGTTCCAACAGGGAAATTTGGCTCCCCCATCACATCCAATATTCTCTGGTTGCTGCCCCATGATTTAACAGCATGGCATTCTGCTCAGGACAGAGCAAGATGTCCTGCAGCTTCAGCGGCGATGAGGATGTGGAGCGGTGACTCATACGTTTTCACTGTAGCATATAGCAGAAAGCCTCTCCCCTGTAAGCATTAGCAATGCAATTTCATAACTATCTGTTTAGACAGTGCACAGGACCTTGAAAAACAACTTGAGACACTTTATTCCCCTTGGGAAATGCCATCTGAGAATATGTTAATCTGAGAAAATGCAAAAGGCTGTCCCCTATTGGTGACCCATGAAGACCAACCTTGGTACTGGGAGCTGTGCTCCTCCCTGCCTAGAGTGGAAAGGTTCTTATCCACTCATCAAAGCAGACAGCTGAAAAGTAGAGAGACATCGTGCTGCCTCTTTTGCCTTACAATGTGCATATGATATTATCTGGACCACCTTTGACAATGCACTTGGAATTAATCAGAGACATGTCTTGTATGATTATATTTAAGCACAAACATTGATCAGTTGCTTGCAATTTTGACTTCAGAGCTACATGTCCAAGGAAGGCAAAACATTTCCCAGAGATGTATGAGAGCCACTCTCTGAGCTTCTGAAAAAACACACACAGGGGAAATAGCTGTACATCTGGGAAATTAAGACTCATTTACTATGTATTCAGAGATGCACAGGATCAAAAGAAAGATTCCCAAACTTTCAATCCTTTGCCCACTGCATGTTTTCATTGCAGTGGTCTTATCTGCTCTTGATATTTACATTAATATCTGCCGGACTAGAGACTCGGTATTGCTTCTGATCAGATCACAGCAGGAACCTGACTGCCCTGCCTGTAAACTGAGAGGAGCCGTGAGAACCAAGTAGTCTTCTAATCCCTTTGAAGGTTTCCTCTCTGCCACAGGTGATTTACTATGGCCTTATCTGCATTAGGAAGTAATTGGATGTCCTTAGGGCAGATCAGAAGATAGAGCTACGCATGATGAGATCCCTACATACTGAGCTTGAGGCTCTTAATTCCAGACTTCTGGTCCTCTAGAGCTCCTTGCTTGAACTTCCCCACCATGCATTTTGTTAAAACCTCTTCAAAGGAGGTTTGCACCTCTTCATGGTGCAGACTATTATAATCCCATTAAGATTTGGTGTATATTTGGTACACAACTGGACTGAAATGTAACTGGCTTGCATACTGGGTCTGCACACGAAGCCAGTGCACAGCAGGAGACACAATTGTAGGAGTCACTTCAGAACAACACCACTTTGTAGGATGTAGTGCAAAAGTTTACAGCATTACTGCTTGTATTTTAAACAGAAAGAGGTCATCGGTTCATCCTGGCACTTCTGCTTGTCTGGGGAAAGAGTAGATCTCCCAAAGTTGATCTATCCCACGATGCTCAGGCCAGCAGTTTTCACCAAATTCAACAAAAATAATCTGAGATTAAGAAAGATTGGGGAGAAGAAATGCTTATTGTTTTATAGTGGACTGAAGATCAAAATCACAGAATCTTTCTGAAATACTTCATGTTTTCTTGTCATTCCTCACCTGTATGGGATTTTGAACTGAAACAGCACAAGAGCTCAGACAAACTTCTTTATGCTCAAAGACAGGAGACTTGAGTGTGGTAGGGCACATTTGCATGTCCTGTCAGGTTTCTTGGCTGTCACTCAGATTTATCATTCTTCATTCCTTCATAAAAAGCAATGTCTTTTCCTACCTCTCACACCTAAGCTTCCTGCTCTCCGAATACCTTGGGATTTCAGATGGCAAATCCCAGAGGGAATGGAGAGTCTCAAGTTGTTTTTCAGTAGGTTTTTTTTTTTTTGGAAGGAATTTATATTTCACCAGAGAGATCAGGTGGGTGGACAGGAGGGGAACTAAATGCAAAATCTACTTGATGAATGGGATTCTGGGGTGGGAGCAATGGAAGAATGTTTTGCAGGGAGTATTTTCAAGCTCTTAAGAATATGTTTTTCGAAGTGCTGTTCTTAAACACAAAACTGCTAATAATAAGAGCACAGTAGGGTAATATAAATGACACAAAAAAAACACTTTTTCATTGCAATGCTGAATGGTTTGTGGTTTTGTAGATTTTTATGATAATAGCGACAAAGGAAAAAAGTTTTTTCCTTCTCAAAAGCTACCATACTTAGTAACATCTTTTGCTAAAAAAATAAAGTCTCAACCTCCACCACCTCCTGACATATGTTCTTATCCAATTTAAGTCCTCCTGCAGATCTGAAGGTCTATTGACAACTTGTTCCATGTCACTAAACTTGGTTTGCTTCCCTGCTACTGAAATAACAATGCAGTGTCTCTTAAATGGTCTTCGTGTTAATAAGAGGCAGAGGGATGGACTACTGCAGGCTGCAAGACTCCCATTTTGTTCTGTCGTTGAAATGGTGTGCATTTCAACAGGAAAATATTACATTCTCTTTTGGATCATAGAAGTCCTTTTTTCTTTTTTTTTTCTTTTTTTGCCAATTTGCTCTGAAGTGTGCAAATTTGCCACGAAGGTACACAAAGAGAACTTTTATCTAAGAGTGCAAGGAGGGGAAAAGGACATGCAGGGAGGAGAGTAGCCAGGATCCCTTAACACTAAATTAGTCTGTAAAATTTTTATATAAAGGCAATGCTTTTCTGTGTAGAATACTATGAGCCCAATCCTAACGCAAGGAGTGAAACCCTCTCAAAGTAGACCTGTAGATAAGCTGTGCAAGCAGCATTAATGCCAACTATCATTTCAGCTGCTGCTCACCAGCTGGTGCAGGCTATTTGTAAATCTGTGTGCTCTGTTGAAAGTGAGGCAATGTTCCCCAGTAGCAATTCAGTCTTCCCCGCATACAAATAAGTGCAGAGAATCCAAATAAAACTGACTTCCTTTCCTCTTCAGCTGGAGCCTTAGGAGTAGACATCAAAATATAGAACAGAGCTACTCTAGTCATGTCTTCCTCAAGTGATCACTTGGTGGCAAAATCTGGACTAAAACCACGGGGGTCTAAGGAGAAGGGACATGACTGTCATGCCTACGAGGCGGGTTTAGGATCATTTGCCATTTCTTTCACAGATGGTATGAAAGGCATGAGTGGGTAACCCTGGCATGGTTTCCCTGAGGCATTGAGGTACCTAATGAGCACTGAAATTATTGGAAAGACCTTAAATACTTTTGTGAGGAACTGTGTCTTCTTTAATTATTGATGAGTAAAAGAGAAGTGATATTACTTAAGGATTTTTTTTTTAATTTATGAATATTGACTGTTCAGATCAGTATGTTCTTCACTAAATGTGCTTTTCTCATTCACATGGAGAGCTCAGCACAAGAAGATACTATTTTTAGGCATTACACTAGTATTAGTCATGGCTCTAAAGGCAGAAAGACCTAAATGATCTTCAGGCCTTCAGCTGCCAGTACCTACCACAGACTCACCACAGCACTCCTTCCCCATGGGCTTTGCTGCTGGATTCAGTCCTGGTCACACATAGGTTAAAATAACTCTCAGTGGATCATCAGTGGTTCTGTGAGAGCGTACACTCGAAGGAAATAGTTCTACCTTAATGCACGCAAGCGGCTCTAGGCCGATAAATAGACTCAGCAGTATAAGAGAAAATGCCTAGGTTCATTGTTGCCTTTGACTTTGTTTCTTGCCTTTGATTAAAAACGAGCCTTTGTCTTTTCTGTAAATATTTGTTATCATTAGCTCACTGGCGAGTGCATATACAGCTGATTTTAGCCTCCAATTAAGATGCAGTGAGTTTAAATACTGATGTGAGGAGTGTAGCAGGATAAATAATGATGTATTTGAGCAAACATTATTCATTTAGTCATTTCTTTTTCTACCAGCAGTTTTAGAGAGGCTTTTTTTTTTGTATGTGTGTATGTGTGGGTTTTTTAAGTCTAATCCTTTCAGTCAGAGGTCTCATGAGGAAAAGCTTCTGCTTCAGTTTGGTGTTGATGCTTGGTCGAGTCTTAAAGCTTCATGGTTTTTTGACACTGCACTGAATCTGAAGCTTTGATGTCTGAGACTGCTGCCTTCACAGAGTAAATCATATTTTAAAGTTTATCGGCACGAAGACTGTGCTGTCTCTCAAACATATACACGTATATTCACACAGAGCTTCTTTCCACTTCTTTTAGCTACCTGGAAGTTTCTTTGGGATTAAATGATTCTTTCAGTTGCTGTTCCCACATAGATGTTGCCAGCTTTAATTCAAAGCTTTCAGAATTTGTGGGCTAAAGTAACACATACTTGTGCTCAGCCGTGACAATTGAGAACAACCTGAAGAGAAACATATTTTTTCTTACTCCACTTCTGTAGCCGTGGTATCAGCTCCATGTTGCCTACATATTTTGATGCTTCTGAAACAGGTAACCCTGAAGTGAAGGCCCTAGACAGTTTCTGTGCTTCAGCAGATACTTACGTATGGAATATGCAGGATCAGCATCTGCATCTTACTGAGCATCCACGTTGCTCAGAGGGTACAGGTGACTGCAGTGGCTCCTCATAGGAAGAGCAGCCACTTGGCCCCGCAGCCACTGTTCCAGTCAATTCACTAATGACCCCACTAAAAACAGCTTAAATAGTTTGCTTGTGTATGTGTCATCATCTGTCAGCTAACCTTTTTGTAAGCTATTCAAATCACTGACATCCCTTTGCAGTTTCTCCTCATTTCCATCCGTCTATGTAGACTATATACATTGTGCAGGATATAAGTCAATGCTGAATTTCTTGTCACAAGATTGTAAGCCAAAGACCAACATTCAACACAATATTGGCACCAAGATCTAAATATGCTGTTATTCAGATCAAGGTCTTTTGAGAAGACATTGAAGAGAAGACATCACCAGGAAGACAGAATATAAAGGGACCCCAGAAATAGGAGATTTTAATGATGGTGCAAGGCAAAGCACAGCCTGCCCATGCTTGAGGGTTGTTAGAGATGGTGACAACAGAGGGTCAGAGCAGAGGGCAGAATAGTGTTTCTACCACAAGTAAAAATCTCTTAGAATAAAGTTAAATCTAATACAACAACACCTGCACTTATGAAGTATAAGGCACAGAATCTGCTGTTCCAGGTGTTAATTGCAGGTGTGGCATTTCAGACGTATTTAAGGAATGTAATATCTGTCAGGGAGACTTATGTCCTGAATTTCATAAGCACCTTAAAGAATCCTCACTGGCCCCTTTAGCCATAAAGCTTACTAGTTCTAATGTCTCTTGAGTTCTTCTGTACCTACAGGGGAACACCTGAAATGTCTGAGGGCAGGAGAAACAGCACAGGGTTTTCCTTCACTTTTTATGTTTAACAGAACTCATTCTTTACCAGTTATTCTTTAAAGAGCAGATATACTTTCTCCTACAACTTTTGCCTGCAGTTATTTCCTAGAGGGAAAAGCCAAGTATTCGGGCATTTTCTCTCTTTCATCAGAATAGCTGCACAGAGTTGAGATGAGTAGTATATTGAAATACATTAGTACCATACGAAATCTCCTCCACTTACTTTATCATCTCGGCATTTTTCCTTCAGCTTCTATTTATCTTCCATGTACAGATTCCCTGAACAGAGAAATTCTTCCAGAATTCATGATTCAGGCTGTTGGACTAGGATGTAACTGGGGAGAAGGAAAGAAAGGGCAGCAAAAGGTAATTAATTGTCTGTACACTGTGTTCCCTCAGCTGTCTATATAACCCTTTCCTATGGAAGTATAAATGCTTTGGTAAAAAGGTCAAGATATTATCGCAGTGGACATGATTCAGACTATCTTTGCTCAATTCCAGCTACTGACTTTTTGTAAGACCTGAGATAGGTTCCTCATTTCTCTTTGTCTTAACTTGCTATCTGCAAAATAGGGATCATAGTGTCCTTTCTGTTGTTGAACCACCAACTCTTTAAGCCTTGATGTTAGGTATGGATGCAAAGACATCCTCAGCCATGTTTCACAAGGTGTAATAAATGGAATACAAGTATTTAAGTCTGTGCCTGAGCCTGAAAATCAGAAATTAGCTGAAACAGCATGGCTTACCTGCCACAGTTTCACTGAGTATTTGATTATAGAAGATACAATGGAAAGCTGATCAGTTTGTATAAATACCTTTTGGAGGATGTAAAGAGGAGGGAGCCAGAAGTGTTTGGATGGTGCTTAGTGATAGGATGAGAGGTAACAGGCATAAATTGAAATACAGGAAGTTCCAGCTGAACATGAGGAAAAACTTCACTGCAAGGGTGACAGAGCATGGGAATGGGTTGCCCAAAGCAGCTGTGGAGTCTCCTTCCCCGGAAATATTTGAAAGTCATCTGGACAAAAATCAGAGAAATGTTCTCTAGGTGACCTTGCTTGAGCAGGGGGGTTGGACTAGATGATCTCCAAAGGCCCCTTCCAACCTCAGTCATTCTATGATTCTGTGACACCAAATTCACTGTGTTCCTCAAAGACAGTTAGAGAATGTGCAGCAGAAAGAGGTGTGCTATTTAAATTCACTGCAGCAACAGCAATAAAAGGTTTAAATGCCCCCATGAACCAGCTTCTTAATATCTGTGTGGATATTAATATCTTAATATCACATTGGAGCTACTTCCCTAACACCCCTGCTGTAGCTGTGAAGAGCGATCAGGGAGACAGGGGTTTCAGCAGCAAATCTGGCAGATGAAGCCTCCACCCCCTGTTCCCACCTACACTCCCGCAGTTCAGCAGTGCTCAGCTGTGTTGATACAACTGGTTGCTATTAACAGTTATTTCCAAACTGATAAGTTCAAGACCCCCCTTACTGCTCAGCTCTGCAAATAACTGTATGGCACAAGTGACTAATATTAAACAGCGTGGGGGTCAGGAAGGGGTATGGAGAAGGAGAGAGCAGGAAGCAGAAACTTCTGAGGCTGGTTCTGCTGCCGAACCAGAAGGCAGTGCAAGGAAACAACGTCTCATTAGCTTTATGTCAGCCTGTTAGCTGCATATGAGTGAGTGTAAATGCTGTTCTAAAAAGCTGAGCGCATAATAAATTTGGCTCTTCGTAGCACAGCAGTTCTTGGGAGCATATCTGTGCTACCTGATTTAAATGTTCATGGCATGGCACCTAAGGCTGGAAGCACCTCTAGGAAACCCAAGACATCAGGACATACATGGCACATTATAAAATTAGGCTTGATTGTACACAGACCCTGGGAATTAATAACAGGGGAGTCATAAAAAACCCCCCACACCTGGGGATACATATTACCAAGATTACAGTAGAGGAACAAGTAATTTCAAATGAAAATATGGCTAAATTTAATCTTCTCAACAGATATTGTACAGATAGGCCCATTAGCAATCTTCTGTTTCTGCTTCTCTTTGCATTATTTTTCTCCATCTTGGATGCAGTTTACAATAGCATTCAATCTCTTACAAATGATTCAGAGTTTTATGCCTTTTTGTCTATTTACTTCAATTAGTGAGGGTAGAATTTTCTACCTCAGGGTAGAAAAATTCTGGGGCTAAAGAATTTTCTGTCAATTATCATATGATTAAACCAGGACATCTAGACCTGATTTGACTATCACAAACAGTGCTACTTACAAATGTATTTGAAAATGATTATAGCCATTCATAGATATGTTTTCCTTTGGCAGAAAAAATGGTGAGATGGTGAATGGTGTGAATGACTTATATTTGCATTCTCACGAATGGAACATATAGTCTTAAAATGACAGAACCAAAGCTCAGGAGAAGGTGAAGGGGAAGAGAACAGGGCGATGCCTGGCTTTGCAAAAGTTACAAGTAATCTGAAATCCCTAGAAGAAGGTCTGGCTTTCAGCTAGCTTTGAACTCTCTGAAGATTAGAAGCATTTCAGGCATCTCAAGACCTGTGGCAAAATTATCTTTACTTTGGAATTTACTCACTGATTCTTCCCCTTTCTTTGGGCTGATGACTTCATTAGTCCCAAAGGTCCTTTATTAATGCATTTCCATAGAGTGCCTGTACTCATTTCCTCCTGGTTCATTTCCTGAGAGAGCTAAACTACTTGGAATTCTTTTTCCAAATTGAGAGTTCAAAGGATGGATTTTTAATTAACTATTCCTGATGAGTGGTTTCATTAAATGAAAGGAAGGGAAATTGTTATGGTAACCTTCTATATTTCAGAGAAGAGAGACGGTGAATTTGTAGTCTATGAACCAAAAAAATAGGGAGGTTCTCACCATATTGAGAAATTCCTAGAATGGTTGTATTTTGCTTTTTGCAGGAAGGTGTGATAGTTTGGGCACATTGACACATTTGCTCTTTGTCAAAATCAAGATAAGTGCTCTTAGTAAGGGCTGTGCCTCTCCCCTTCATCAAGAGGACTGACCAGTGCCACTGAGTGGGTCACTAGAGCTAAAGCAATTTCACCGTGAAGGTGAGATTGTGGACACAAAGCTGGGAGCAACAATAGATTTCACTGCATATCAGGCTTAAAGGGTCATTAAGATAATATTTATATGAGAAAACAGTTTTTGTGTAATAGACTATTTTTGTATATCAGACATCTTAGTTATAGAGTTTCAAGTGCATGAGGTATTCCCTACCCAGGTAATTGGAGTGTGTGTGCCCTACAGTGGTCTGAACTGTGCTGATAAACGCAGAGGGGCTTCCTAAATGGCATCAGCCCTGGTATTAACAAGAGACATGTGGATTCATGAAGTTCTTCAAATGACTGTTTGGATAGACAGGATCAGATTTTGTCTACTGTAATCAGAAGATAAGACAAACTCCAAGGGTTTGTGGTATAAAAAATCTCAGAAGAAGAGATAGCAACTATTCATGTTCCCTAAAAATCATTGGATCAGACTCCAGAATGCCTGCAAAGTTCCTTGAAACGTCAAACAAGGGTTGCTGGTAATGGCTTTGGTGAGTTAACCTTTCATCCCTTCCTTTGCAAAATGCTGTCATGTAATGTGAGTTATAGGCTGGCAGAGGATTTTCCTGAAGTGATTACAGCATGCACCAGTGATGGTTGTGCTCTTTGTCTGGAGTAGCATTTCAGAATATGCTTTAACTGCATCTTCTGTAGGATGTAGCCTCTCAGGGAATCTTTCAGAGACAAAATGCACTGCAGAAAATCCATCTCTCATATGCTCTCATATGTAGTAATGCAAAAGGAAACAGAACACATTAAGAACCAAGGTATAGTATTCTCTGTATGCATCTGAATTCTTTCTCCCATGAGAAGGCGACAAGAAAACGGTCAGTCTTGCTGTAGATTCGGAAGTGCTTACAACACTGATTAACACTTGTACACCAATTTCAATGGGAATACACCTTGATTTCTGTGAAATTTGACACTTTCAGAAGGGGAATCCATTAAGGGTTAACTGCTGCAAGATAAAAACAACTATCTCAGGAATTGGCTTGAAATTAAACTATTGGGATTCTGAAAAAATATTACAGAACGATATTACATACCTTGTTATACTTATGGACAAAGGAAACAGGAAAAAAAAAGAAATTGGTTTCTTTCCTCATGGAAAAAAGAAAAAGATACCAGACTCTTGGTCTGCTTTGTTACTAATTTTTAGGTACTGACAGCATAATTGCCATCACATTGCTATACAAAACACACATAATATTAGGGAGTATGTAAAAAAAAAAGTATTATTCATGAGCAATTATTGCATAACTCTTTATCTACCCAGGCTTCAGCTCCCTGTTAGATTTTGTGTATTCTTTCTTCCTGCCAGATCTTGCACTGCTTTCTGACCCAACTTCAGCATAGGAGGGCAACATGCCTAGTCCTGGCTTTGGCTCAGAGTCCTCTAAAGGGGACAATATGACTCTGAAATTCTCTGATTTTGTTCTTCTGAATCTTTTTTTTTTTTTTCCTGGAAGTTCTTTAATTAAGAGTAATTAGCAGTAGAAGGCAGCAGCCACAGAGCACCTGGTTCCAGCTGTGGATTTTTTTTTTCAGTTGAGCTGACAGTGGCTGCCTGTGCGA
>JAVCKT010010079.1:20740-35334 GCA_032273925.1 Rhynchotus rufescens | reverse complement strand
AAAATTCATGAGAATGAAATATCCTAGAATATTTTCTGTTCTGTCTGCCATGTAACAGTTGTTCATATAAGCTGGTATAGTAGGAATGAGTTTCTTTCTCCCCTTCTTTACATTATCTTGCACTAAAAATTCAAATAATCTTGCATTTGTTAGAATCATAGAATCATAGAATCATAATGGCTGGAAAAGACCTTCAAGATCATTAAATCCAACAGTAACCCTTCAACACCATATCTGTTAAACCATGTCCATAAGTGCCTCATCTACACATTTCTTGAACACTTCCAGGGATACTGATTTCACCACTTCCCTGGGCAACTTGTTCTAAGGCTTCACCACTCCTTCCATGTAGGAATTTGTCCTAATATGTAACCTGAACTTCCCTGGCACAACTTCAGGCCATTTCTTCTTACCTGTAGTTACCCTGGAGAAGAGATCGATCCCCACCTCACTACAACCTCCTTTCAGGCAATTGTAGAGAGCGATAGGGTCTCCCCTGAGCCTTCTCTTCTCCAGACTGAAGAACCCCAGCTATCTCAGCTGCTCCTTGTAATGTCTGTGCTCCAGCCCCTTTGCCAGCTTTGTTGCCCTTCTTTGGACATGCTCCAGCACCTCCATGTCATATTTGTAGTGAGGGCCTGAAAACTAAACACAGTATTTGAAGTGCGGCCTCACCAGTGCTGAGTACAGGAGGATGATCACTTCTCTGGTCCTGCTGACTACACTGTTCCTGATACAAGCTAGGATGCCGTTGGCCTTCTTGGCCACCTGGGCACACTGCTGGCTCATGTTCAGCTGGCTGTCAAACAACACCCACAGATCCTTTTCTGCTGTGCATCTCTCACAGCCACTGCGCACGAAGCCTGTAGTGATATATTGGATTGTTGGGACCAATGCACAACACTTCCCAGCACTTGGTCTTGTCAAGCCTCATACAGTTAGCCTCAACCATTGATCCAGCCTGTCCAGATCTCTCTGATGAACATTGCTATCCTTAAGCAAATCCTCCTACTTAGCATCAAATGAGATCTATTTGGCTGAGAAATGCATGATCCTGCAACATCTCAGATTTTGTGATCTGCTACATTAAGAAAAACTGCTTTGAAGACTTCTTGAAGAGCATAAGCTGGATAGTATAGATGTGGCAAACCCCACTGCACATATTTAAAGTTATAAAGTTATCTTACTTTATCCATCTAAGATTCAAGTCTCTCTTTTGCCAACCAGTAAACCAGCAGACATGACCAACTTCTCAGAGAATACACACTTTAAATGGACTTCATTTACACCGAACTACTGATCATCTCTTTTAATGGGAAGGAAAGAATATAAGCGCATACCTAATATGCATTTTAACCTTTTTGTGTTAGTCATAAAATGTAAAAATTGATGTGATGCTTTCTTTTTTTGCCTATTTTTTTGACTGAGTAACATAGTTTTGATGGGCTGTCTAAAGTCTAGATAAATGCTAGATAAATTTTGTGAAAGCCAGTAAAAAATCAAGCCAGAACATTCTTTCAAGCTAGTTTTTACTGTTCTGGCAAGATTTAATATGGAGAAATAGACCCACTTTTTTTTCTTATCTTTGGCTTACCCATAACCATAACTTGCTGATGGTCACTGAGTTGTAAATTATTCCCTTAATTTTCCTAAGTCCTAAGAAGTATTTAAAAATTTATCTCATTGTGACTATAAAGTCTGTCTCATAGGCACACGTGACTGTGGTTATGGTCTAACTCAGAAACATTAACTTCGGTCTAACTCAAAAACATAAACCTGACCTGTTCAGGCAGGATCCAGAGTGCAGAATACTCTCCCAGGATAAACTACCTACAAGACTTCTGAATAACTAAAATAATTGCATTTTGTCTGCTTCATTGTTTTAAGCACCACAGGGAAAAAACAGACAAACAAACTAGCAGGTGCAGAATCGACATAAAAATATATTTTTCCTCTCTTCCAGCTGCCCTTTCATTTTCCCTAATCTTTTATTTCACCATTTTATTCACCCTTCAAATAAACTATCAGTTTATGAAGTATAAAGCTTTCATTATGATAGCTAAAGGTGCACTGTTATTTCTCATTGCTGGAAAGGACGCAATCTTCAAGAGTAGATGAATAACTTAGAAGTCTAAGGCCCACTTCTGAAAGTGACTTATGCTCTTTGGAAGTCTATGTTGTAGTGACTTTTCATGGGAGTGAACAGCTTTCAAATGTTTCCTCCAATGCAAAAAAGAGAGGTTTTCTTTAATGGTAACCTTTCAAATAGTGAAAACACTTGGGATATGGATGTCATTGAAAGCAAATTCTCATGGTGTTTCAGTGGTTCTGTAGACAAACATTTTTATTGAAATGGGACTCAGTGTGACCTTGATTTGATATAAATTGTTGCAGATAAAAATGAAAAGAAGGAGCAGATTCAGCTCTGACATGTCATCCAACATCATTGAATTTACACTAGGCATAAACATGGCACAAGCTATTTTCAGTGTGAGCATGTGAAGTAACTGCTTTCCATGAATAGTTTCATTCTGCATACCTACAGCATGCTCTACAATAGTAGTAATAACACCAAGCATTTAGTGCTTTCATCTCCAAAACACTTTACAAAATATTAACCAATAGAAGAAACGCTCATGAAAGCACAGCTGATGAAGAAACAGAAATTTCTTGGAGGAACAGCGAGATTTTGTTGTACATCAAATGAGCTGTTATAAACTCAGTATTCAATCCATGAAAGACTATAGAAAAAATATTTTACTGCAACTGTGTCTAGGGTTCATTACAGCAATATACTGCAAGGCCTAAAAACCTCTACCAAAGGGTGCTGTAAATCTTCCTGACCACAAAGCTCTCTGTATTTGGGACCAATGCTACAGTATGCTGAGCTGTATGACCTTGTGTCATCGTGCACTTAAGCTTTTACTCATATCTTAGCATATGGCTAGATTCAGTATCTTCTGTGAGGCATTTACATAGTTTAAACATTCAGTGTAGCTACTCCGATTGTTCTCTGAAGACTACCAGCTCATTCTTTTCTAAGAAAATATCTTTTTGAACTTGAAGTAAAACATTTGGCTTTTCAGGTTTTTCCTCAGAAAATTCACTTTGGCATATATCACGTGAAATCTTTCTCTACCGAATATATAAATATATATACAAATAAATATATATATATATACACACCTGGGGAAAAAGAAATCATAGGGTAGAGGAGAGAGAGCAAAGAAACCTCTTGTATTCTTCAGTATACATGGATTAGAGTCCTGTTTATAAATATTTATCAAGATCATGAAATAGTTGTTAATAACCCTTACCACACCTCAGTGAAGGGATAGTAATGAAAGACTGAAGTTTCCACATTTCTCCCTGTCCTCACAGACATTATGGATTCTTACATATAACCATTTAATATTAGCTTAGGGTTTTATTGTTGTTGTTGTTTGTTGTTTTTTTTTTTCCTTTTTTCTCCCATGGACAGGGAGTTAAGATACAAATCTGTTTCTTCCCCAGGAAGGCAGATTAAAGTTGCAATACGTGTTATATATGTAATATATGTTAATACATATTATCATCAGCATCAGTCTAATTATCTTCCCCCTTCCCCTTAGCTAAGAAGTTGTAACTCATACATGGTCTGGAGCATCAATGGGAGGGAAGCTTAATGGCAAAAGAGGTTACATTAAATAAAGTAATACTATTTAAAAGGCTAATATACTGCATTTTGTTCAAAAGCTGAATCCTGATCTAAAGTCTAGGCTCAATATATCATTTTTTTCTAATTTCCTTTCTTCAGAAATTAAGCATTATGTAAATGTGTCATAATGCTCTGGTTGTTCATCCCTTAAAAATGAAAAAGCTCTGAGTCTTGTCCTGCATATTTAAGGAAAAATAAATTGAAATCCAGAGATACAGCGTTGAATGAAATTGGATTCAGAGTCTATTTAAAGTGAGCCTGCTTTCTGCGAAATATTGTCAACGTTTGGATACAGCCTATGTGATCCCCATCTTCTGCAATACACAAAGGCTACAAAAAGAATATAGTTTTTCACAACAACAGTACACTGTGAAATAAAGTTCTTTACCTTTGTACAGGTGTTGCTTGGATTCACTTTTTGATGGTGAAAATTTAGTTTGCTATTGTACAATAAGGAAGAGATACCTAAGTCAATAACTCCACTTTTTCTGTAAGTGCAAATAACTATAAAGCCTTCTATAGTCACAGCCACTTATACTGCAGAAACAGCTTTTATGTGCACAGCTTCATGGTATCTTCTAGCAAGTCAGTGTCTTACAATATTTGAAATAAAAGCGCTGCAAACTTCAGTCAGTTCCTGCACATCAGTTTACTATGTTCCTGCTACTAAATGATTTCCCATCTCAGTAATATTTCCATAAACACTAGATATAATGCTTATTAGTCAGGTCCTCCTAATCTACACTATAAACTAAATTTGTTTCTGGTGAGGTTTCAAGGTGTGTGTCCAAATGTGTCCAAAATGCCCTTTGAGCCAAACCTCAGTAGCAGGCTAGCAGTTCTGAGCGAGGTATCCTGTCCAAAAAGGAACAACAAAGAGGACAGGCATAAAAAAGATAGTGCTCATGAGAAGTTTCATACCATGGTTAACCCAGGCGTTTATGCAGTGACAGTCACACAAACTAGTGTGACTGGCTGTTTCGGTGGGAGTTACCAAAGGTGCTTGCTTGAAGGCTTCTTCACAGAGTTTGGTGAGAAGACTCACCTTGGTGTTAGACACCTAGCCATCATTTTGATTCCACTTAAAGTGAAGGTTCAGCAAACTCTGTGCAGCATTGAGTGATGGAGGTAAATAACAAATTCTAGGCAGCATACAACTCCTTAGTGATGCTTACAATTAGATAAACAAGGACCAAAGAGACATCTAAAAATCTTCCCCATCACATTACTAGACTTCTCCCTAGTCTTATAGGACATCAGGCAAGAAATGTAGATGCTCTCTATCCTAGTGGACATTTCTGGAATGGTAGGTCATATCTTGCTAGAAAAGTCTGAGCAAGCAGCCTGAAGGAAAACAAAAGGCTGAAGTCTTTAAAAATATTCAGCCTCTGCCTGCTTGGTAGGCACAAGCACAACCACAATATAGCAGCCACAACACAACACCCACTGATTCATGGGTAAAAGTCACGGTGTCTTAATTATGGTTGTGGTTGTTTCTATAGTCTATAGAAATAAAAAAAATGATACTTTAAGAGGATGATTCAGTTCATTTAAGATCTGAATCACTTTCTGGAATTGCGTGTTTATCTTCATTGCTTAAAAAGGAACAGTACTAAAATAGATATGTTAGCTATGTACTGAGTTTAAATGGAATGAATGTGCTCCGCCTTCCCCAAAATGTCTATATTAAGTAAAAGGGCTAATATTTTAGCTCCTCTCCTTTTCCGTGATCTGATGCCTTGTGTCAAATCACTACATCAAACAGATTGTACAAAGGCATATATATATATATATATATACACACAAATATATATATGCATAGGGCTTCTTTCACTTCTTTCACAAAGGAAAGAACTTTTCTTTCTTTCAGAAACCACTTCTTTTACAGGAACTCTACATGGTTTCTGCTCCTATCCAGAGAACAGTGGTCAAAATTTTGCCTAGGTAAATAACTGCAGAATGTAGAGGGAAATGTCAGGGAATACCACAGACAGTACTTTCATAATTACAACAGAAGGCCACATGCTGATGTAAATGAAAGATTAAAAATAAAACTCCTCCTCTTCAAAAAAAAAAAAAAAAAAACAGCTAAAAATCCTATATCAAGGAGGAATTCATGAATATTTCTTTCTCTATATATAACCTGCATCTTAGTTTGAACTGCAAGCCCTCATTGGATTCACTCTGGTTAAAACTGAACAAGCAAATAACTTAATCAGGAAGAGAAAAATAAAATCCAAAATGACTAAAAATGTAAGCAAACAAAGGAAAACAATCCGGAAAATCAGATTTTTAAAAAGTTAAGATCATACTGCACTACGATCTGTTTCTGTCTTATAATTCAGACATTGAATTCATTTACTTCTCTGCAGCTGGAAGCAGAATGTGCATCTTCTTGAGCAAATAGGAGACTTATTTACACCTTTTCTTACTCACAGTTAGCTTTTGCTTATGATTGTGTACTTTTTTATGGTTCAATATTTACAAAAAGACTGCAAAATTAAAAGAGATCCCACAGTTACAGAAGACAACATAATTATAAGGGTCAACTTGATAAGACATATAATCTTCAGAAACCTGCAGGTTTGCCTAATAAAATATTTATATCAGTCACTGTTGGACACCAAGTGAGAGCAGTAGAAATGAATTCCTCAGGAGTAACTTTTCAGTGCATGCGAAAATGTCAAAGAAATGTCGTATTTGGAAAGATTTGCAGAGGAGACTTGTATTTTTCTCTTTCTCTTCCTTACTTGACATAATTCTAAATTAAGTTAGCACTCTTTCTGAGGCATATTGATTTATTTACTTTACTGTCAAAAGATATGCATTCTTGTACTCTATTTTAGTTGATCGGTGTCTCTATCACAGGAAAAGCCGGAGAAATATGATTAATATGAAATATGATATTAAAGACAGCTAATAAATGCAGACTTTCTCTGCTAAATCATGTATTTATTTTGATAAAATTACTATCTGAGAGCAGGAGGCCATAACTGGGGCTCAAAGCTTTGTAACTCTTAAGAAAAAGAGCTGTTTCACAAATCAGCATATAGCATCTTCTCTCTCCCACCTATAATTCTTACTTCCTTTTAGCATAACTTTTTCAGAGATTTATCAGGCATTTTGGAATGCAGTGTGTTTGCATGAAAAATGTGATACAGATTGAACTATATTCTATGAGTTTTTTTTGCTTTATGCAATAACAAATAATAAAAAACTAAACAGCATGAAAATGTTGAATAGATGAGAGAGAATGACACATTTTTAAAATTTTGTGTGAACTAAATTTTGGATCATGGCTTACTGCATTCTGCCATTGTTAAATGCTCTACAGTCCAAGTGTAAGGCTATATATTCACCATTCAGAGGAATGGAGACATATGCATTGCACATGCATTGCTAGCAACCAACCCTGACTTTATATCACTTGTGCTGTAAGCTTCAGCTCATTTTGGGGCTTTGTTTCTGCTGTGTTCTTGGAGTTGATATCTCAAATATTCCTGTTTGACCACAATAACTTCTTCAGTGTCCCGTGATTCCATTATTTCTCTGAGTTTAGAAGGGATTCATGGATTGTGCACCTTAGCTTTGGGGAAGTCTAGTCTGCTTCCCATAAGAAAAGGGTAAAGATGGAAATAGGAAACATTTTTTAATTCAAGAACCAAATATGTGTTTACAAAGTAAATCTTAGCATGCACAGTGAAAACATTTTTTCTTATGTAACCATAGGATAATCACAACATTAGAATCAAAGATGGTATATTTCATCTTTAAACTTTAATGAAATCATAAAGATGTATTTTGAATTTAATTTTTGAGTATAGTCATGCATACATCTGTTTAAAATAGTCTAAGGCCAACTCATTGAAATTGGAAATACCAATAAGCAGCTGAAAGAACAGAAAGATAAAAATGGCAGACCTAATCAAACACATAAAACTTGTCCTGAAAATCTAGTAATTTTATATCAATTATGGACCTGAGAAAATTTCTAAGCAAAAGGAAAGGAAGGGACAATCACTTATTCTGAATCTATGTCTAAAAATTGTATCAGAGGAATCAAATTCTAAAATGCCACTGACAGCATGTGTGGCAGGACCTAATATAGTAGCATCTATACTTTCAATATTCTGAAGGTACTGAGGCAAACAGGAACTTATGTGTTCTCTGTTCATTTACAGTGTGCTAGCAGAAATGTAGGGCTCCACTTCTGAAAGCTCCCTAAGGCATAGTGGAAGAAATTATGAAGAATTTGGGGGGAAAAATAGTGCGCACTTTCTCCCCTTCCCCAAAGATAGAGAGCTAAATTCCAAAGTGGTGAAATAAAACCCAAGAGTCATTAGAAGCAGGGAGGTTAGAATTTTGAGGCTTTTAAAGGCTGGGGGCAGGAGCTTGGGTTTCAAAGGAGGCATCAACAGTCAGAAGTGGGTAGGATGCTGAATGATAAACAGAATCTTTTAAAAGTCATTTCTGAATGGGCTGAAGCAAGTGTTTGGATAATACAGAAAAGGAATTCACAGATGGGAGATGAAGAACGGGGCTTGTATTCATAAACTTTCCTCCTACGATGTAATGCTATGAATGCTGTGGCAATGCAATGAATGACAAGATAAAATCATGTAGATTCTCATGCCACCTCTTTTACATATGCGGTTGTATTTTCAAGACTTACTGTTCTAGAGCAACACAGACCCATTAGCAGCCGGGTATGAATTTCTATAGAGCTCCCTTTTGTAACCTGCTGTTTTGTGCTGAGACAAAAGGGAAAAAAGCAATCAGTGATGAGAAAAAGAGAGAATCAGCTAGCTTAGAGTCTAACAAGTATCACTGCAGAGCCTCTTTCTCGGTGGTAGGAATTATAATGCACTTCTCTTCCAGTATGTTTCTAAATATAATTGCAAATTAATTACCATGTGACAATAAACAAACAGCTACAGTACACAGCGCATTTACAGTACAGAGCTTTATTCCATCTCTCTAGTACTCCAAACAGGTGTTCAGTGTTACCTACAGCTAGAATTGGGGCTACAAATCAGCATGAGATTCATCAAAACGGATCCCTGCCACTTCACACTATTACTCCAGCAGATATAATTCATACTGCTCAGCAGTGGAAGCATTATATGCACCTTCCCCCAACCTCTTTCTCCCTCCTTGCAAAAATGTCAAGAGAGACAGAGAGAGAATATCGAAGGAGATCCTGAGTGTCAATGAAATATCCCACGGTGCTGAAGACAGAAAAAACACTGGCAAGCTGCTTTAATAAGGGGATTCTGCCATGCCACATGCATGCCCTAAAAAGAGGGAACAAAATTGTGGGGAGAGCAGAACAGAGGAAAAAATGACATCAGGTACTTTTTATAATATTTAGATATAAAAACTTGAGCATCACAAAATATTCTTTTAAGCAGTTTGTCTGGAGCTGCAGTTATACCTGCAGTTCCAGGCATCATTAGGAAGTAAGGAAAGAAGCTAGAGAGCTTGAGGCATTTGTTCAAGCCTAAATTATAAAAATATTTTTCCATGTTATTTTAACAGATGACTGAGACAGAGTCATATTGTGCTTGTTTAGATTCAGTACAGATTTCATACTGATTTACACAGGCTGACAGTTGTGTAGGCAAGCTCCACCTGTCAGAAATCCGTATATAGGTCTAAAGTGGAAAAAAATAATCCAGATGTCCCAGTGACTTGCAGAGATTTGATTCAACAAAGTTTATTTTCTTGCTGTGAGAAACTTTTACATGACTTTGTAGATCAAATCATCCAGAGGAAGCTGAAGTGTCCCATCTACTATGACAGAGCATTTTCACTGCTCTGCCTGATTTTTGGCCCTTGTCACTCTGTATTTCTCATATCCTCATTCAAAAGAGACACTGGACACTGGACCATTTCTCATGGAAATCAGTAACATTTTCTTTACCCTTAGGAAGTGTTTGGTTCCTCAAGTGAGACTCTCCTGCTATGAGTCTCTGTCTTCTGAACAAGAGATTGAAAAAGCTGTACTCTCACATCCATCTGTAACAAAGTCTGGGATCCTAAAATTTCAGTGACTCCCAGTCTGATGCCAATCCTACAGATTCTAGGGCACTGTTCTCTGTGCATTTGTCTGTCATTTTCTTTCAAAATTCAATTCCTACTTCTTCCAACTCCACTGTAGCAATCACAGCAATTTGCTTCCATCGATTTTAAAAACAAGTTACATGATACCTTAGAATCATTTAGAACCTTTGCCTTTCAAAAAGAGGGAAAAAGTGGCTTTAGAGTTCCACAAGTTCAAGTTATTCATATTGATCCCTTTGATTTTGTCTGCATCCCTTTTGTATCAGAATTTGCTATCACATTCATGCACCCACAACAGCTATAGTGGAGCTCTGTTTTGTCTGGGTTGTCCAGAAAGTGTGGAGGGTTGATTTTTGTTTGCTCAAAGGATCTTCCACACCTTGGGATGTTGCTGCTGCATAATTTCTGTTCACCACAGGTATATGATGCAGCTAATGGAGAGTTCATGGAAAAAGTGCAGACAGAGAATATCAAAGGAGAATCAGCAAAATATTCAGTGCTGCTGAAAACAAGGAAAATATAGTCAAAAAGGGTTTAGGGGCCCTGTGCTTTTTATGCGATTGTACATCTTGATATTTTTAGATGTCTTCAGTGTTAACTATTAGATGGTTTCAGTGTTACCAATAGCACTTTTGTGTTATTGTGTTAAGCTATGGTTGGGACAAATGGGTATTTTTGACCCATGTGGTGCCAGGATAATGAGGCCTTTGTTTTAAATATAGACTCTTTGAGAGTGAGCCAGCAATTTGCCAGTTGAAGCTTAGTAAAATGTTATGCAACTATGGCTTGGGAGCTATAAAGTGATCTGAATGCTGATACGTTATGCTATGGGTTTTTCTTTACAAATTGTTCTTCCGTGATCACATATTGCTCTTCAATATCATTGCTATATAGCACTGTGGATTGTGGACTGAATGAAAGGTTCAATGCAAAACACTCAAACCTGTATACCTGAACTTAAGATTCTTAATCTATATTTAAAGTACCTAGAATTAACTGGCCTGATTTTCAGATGTGCTGAGCATTCGCAGATGTTTCAAATACCAGTGGGAGTGTGCATTAACATGCACACAATAAACTGGATGCAGGCATATCCAGTGTTGATTTGCAGACTGCTGCATCCCTGTCACATGTTGTATAGAAGGTGCCACTCTTGATAAGGGTATCTATCTGCCTCCTATCTTCTCACAGTAATCAATCCCTTCTAAAAGACAGAAACAAAATAATTCATATAATTTCCAATTCATGCCGCGGCATTCATGTTTACACAGTATTCTTTTTTCTTCTTTTTTTTTTTTTCTTTTTTTTTTTTGTCAATTTCTTTAAAATTCCGTTAGTGGATTATAGTAGTTTCTGCACACAGTCACAATATGATTGTGACAGATGATTTATTGTTCCTCAGAGACAAATTCTAGTCATTATAACATTGAATTCCCAAGAAACTTTGCCCACATTCTCAAACACAGGGAGATAAAAATTCCAAATTTAATAAAAGTAGTCTTAGAAATTCTGAGGTAATCCATAAATTAATCAACTCTTCTTCTGAATCTATAAAGCAAACTGAATAACAGTTTACTGACCAACAAATCTGCTCCAAGAGATCACTCATTTAGTGTTCAGAATCTCAGCTGGCAAAAAACAGCCTAACTACAAAGTTTTGTGTATCAGTACTGGGAAAATCAAAAATTCCTAAATTTACTGTAAATATGCCTACTTAAAGGTGTAAGAGCAATGACAACTTAATGTTCATTTTCCTTCATATAACATGAAAAGTGTTCCATGAGGTTAGATGACTGAAACTTGTGTTTTAATTGTATTGCATCATTGCCAACATGTAGTTTAAAAATGATTGAATATATGACTTACACAAGCATCAAGTGATTTTCTTGTGAATTTAACCAAAATAGCTGTTGCAGGTTATGTTGTCTTTTGAAGAAGAAAACACATATAAATAAACAACCTTTTTTCTTTAACATTTGGCTGTGTGAATCTAGCAGATTAGGCATAAAAATTGTTCAATTAGCTCCTGTATGAAACCATTATAAAATGACTTTAAAAGTAACCTCACAAAATGAAGCCTGTGGAAGACTATCACTCGAAGACAAAGTAGCAGTTTCCTAGTGGGTTATCTCTATTGAGAAGAAAAAGACTCTTGCATAAACAAAAACATGAAATTTTTAATCTTCAAGGCTATTTCAGCCACACACACACAAAAAAAATTAACTATTCATTTCAATTAGATTCTCTAGTGTAGAATAAATTGTGGTGTCTGGAGTTATGCAGACTTAAGGTTCTTGAGTGGGAAGCAGAAATAAATGAAGTTTCAGAATAAAATGTTCATCACAACTATCTCAAGCTTGACACAAGAAAAGCTGCTTCTCTTATTACTACAAGTCAATACATAGCAGTACAATATAAGTGTCTTCCATTTTCCGCTATTTCACGCTAGATTTGTCTGATAGATGAGTGTACTTAAGTAAATAGCACATGCAATTTTAATAGGACAGGTGCTCTGAATGTACAGGGAAGGTCATTCCTATTATTTCAATTAACAGCATATGCTACAAAAACACATGAGGGTGAATTAATTTAAAGCTTCAATTTAATGCTACTGGTAAGGACATCCTTAGGCCTCTTGGTTGTCTTGACAACTCCTGCATCCCAGCCATCAGAAGCCAATCTCTGCTGTTCCCCTTCTCAGCATACAAACAGTTCAGATAGTACATTAGCAAAGAATATGATGCCCATGTAAATGTTGAAATATTTTTGTTGCCATAGAGATAAGAAGAATGGCAAAAATACAGGAGCACTTGACATACTCCAAGGCAGACTTTTAATTAAAAACAGCCTCAAATGACAATGCCAAGATGGCTGAACATACCATAGTGCTTTTATGCTAACCTACTGCATGCAAAATCTGAGTCCAAATAATTTACTTGCAGCTGGAGAGGTAAAAGAATCACAGATAAACACAGAGACCCAGGATTTTCAAGAGGTGAAATAATCATGATTATTTTTTAATTAGCTATCAAAAAAGAAGATGTTTAGAAATGGTGGATAAGTAATTACATTAGAGTGATTTTAAATATGTTCAGATAAACAAATGTCACAAGCATTCATGAAAAAAAAATCACATTGTTAAACATCATTAATTGAAATGTTTTAATTGAAGTAACACTACTATTAATTTCATAAAAGATATAACCAGGCAAACAATCTTGCAATCGGTAAAGATCAGTATTTCAGCTTTATATATATTTTAAATGTGTGCTCAGTCCCACACCTACACTTGCACTTGCATGTGAGCAAGTTACACCAAAGTCAGATTAGTTACTACAAGCAATCAGTTCAGAATCTACATTTTGAATATGCTAAGGATAGCTTAAACTCAGGT
This sequence comes from Rhynchotus rufescens, assembly GCA_032273925.1. Taxonomy (NCBI): domain Eukaryota; kingdom Metazoa; phylum Chordata; class Aves; order Tinamiformes; family Tinamidae; genus Rhynchotus; species Rhynchotus rufescens. The sequence continues at coordinate 22,180 of JAVCKT010010079.1, read as the reverse complement.
TGCATTTATAGACCTGATGAAAGAAAAAATAGGCCTGATAAGGGTAACAAACTACCCTCTTATTCAGGGACTTCTTGTAGTCCTCTTCAGCTCTGCTAATGTATTTTAAATAATTGACTATATAGACAAAGAAAAAGTTGGGAGCAGGATTGCACTGATGAATCCCCATCAAAATAAAAACCATTCTGACATACGATTAATAGACATAGTTTTGTACATGGCTAGAAAAGTATATGCTTAATTAATGCTGCTGCTATTTTGTATAGAGCCATTTGATTTCAAACTTGCCATAGAGATGTCATATTTACACTAAAGTCATGCAAATGTTGGCCTGAATCCAAATAAATATATTATGCACTTAGCATAAGACTATACTTCATTTCTAGATAATCTACAAAATTTCAACTTACAATGTGTTTTAGCTGCCCCTGATTGTTATACTTTGGAATTTTTCTTGCTTTTTGTTCTCTCCTTTAGTTATCTCCTAAACTGTCTCTAGAGTTTATAGATAGGCCTGTCTTGTAAATTTTGTTTTGTGCATCTTATGAATAGTCATATCATGAAATGTGTTTACATTCAGGACTATCACTGCTAGAGATTAAGTCGGAATTTGATTTTCCTTCCTGAGTGATCACAACTGTTCTAAAATTTCACTAAGATATCTTGCCTGCAGCATTTGAGATCTCCTTACACAAGTGGATGTTAGGGGTATCTTACAAATACTTGTTTCACAAATATGTATTCTGCATACCTCAGAAATTTAGCTAAATCATGAATTTTACTACCACTAAAGACTGGTGAAAGTAATAAAAGAACTGTTTTTGCTACTTCTGAGAACTAAATTTATTGTATATACATCAAGTCTAAGATGTCATTCTAGCTCTGTGTTAAATATGTCTAAATTAAAATTAAATAATGAAGATGTGTAATCTTCATGTATACATACAGAATGCTTTGTCAAAGATTTTGCACTTCCAATAAATTTTTGACTTTAACTGTGTAACTGAAAGAAGGTGAAAAAAAAATTTGCTCATAGACATGTCAGGAAAGAGAAAACAAAAACAAAAACCAGATAACATTTGCAAGCTAAAAAGTAGCTATGCTGATAGATATATCGGGAGAGGTCTGGAAGTCACAGAATCACAGATGCATATAGATTTAACTGATGTGACTGAGGTGTTTCTGTCTCAATTTATCTACCCCATTCTTTCCCAGCCCTCTTTGCTGCCAGTACCAGGACAACATTCAGCTTCACAACAAGTTGTAGCCAGTCAGAAAATATTCAAGGAGTCATTGATTACTCTAGGGATGCCAGTAGAGATGACCACTAACCCTAACAGCCTGTTTGCAGGCACTGGCACTAGACTGTGTTCACAGTGACTCATGCTGTGTGTGTGAAACCAAGTCAAGAGATGTTTTTGTCTTTGAAATTAGAAAAAT